>JAODAL010046399.1:0-30956 GCA_025379985.1 Phyllomedusa bahiana | reverse complement strand
ACATAAAAAGAGGGCCCTCCTACTATATCACCTGAACAGCATTCACCATAAAAGGGAGCCTCATATTTCCCCCCATCATCCTGCACAGCAGTCACCATACAGAGGAGCCTGCATACTACTCCCATCATCCTGCACAGCACTCACCATACAGAGGAGCCTGCATACTACTCCCATCATCCTGCACAGCATTCACCATACAGAGGAGCCTGCATACTACTCCCATCATCCTGCACAGCAGTCACCATACAGAGGAGCCTGCATACTACTCCCATCATCCTGCACAGCAGTCACCATACAGAGGAGCCTGCATACTACTCCCATCATCCTGCACAGCAGTCACCATACAGAGGAGCCTCCATACTACTCCCATCATCCTGCACAGCAGTCACCATACAGAGGAGCCTGCATACTACTCCCATCATCCTGCACAGCAGTCACCATACAGAGGAGCCTGCATACTACTCCCATCATCCTGCAGAGCATTCACTATACAGGGGAGCCTCCACACCACTCCCATCATCCTGCAGAGCATTCACTATACAGAGGAGCCTCCACACCACTCCATACAAGGGGCTAAAGGAGATCATCTGCCCCTGACCATAGGTCCTCACAGAGATGTTCTGTGGCTGCCGCAACGACCACAGGTCCTCACAGAGATGTTCTGTGGCTTACCGCAATGACCATAGGTCCTCACAGAGATGTTCTGTGGCTTGCCGCAATGACCATAGGTCCTCACAGAGATGTTCTGTGGCTTGCCGCAATGACCATAGGTCCTCACAAAGAGATGTTCGGGTGCCGCAACGACCAAGGTCCCCAGAGATGTTTTGTGGCTTTGCCGCAAAGACCATAGGTCCTCCCGAGATGTTCTGTGGCTGCCGCCAACCCCCACGGTCCCGAGGATGTTTGGGTGCCCCAAAAGACCATAGGTCCTCGCAGGGATGTTCTGTGGCTGCCGCACCGACCACAGGTCCTCACAGAGATTTTTCTGTGGCTGCCGCAACGACCACAGGTCCTCACAGAGATGTTCTGTGGCTTGCCCCAATGACCATAGGTCCTCACAGAGATGTTCTGTGGCTTGCCCAATGACCATAGGTCCTCACAGAGATGTTCTGTGGCTTGCCGCAATGACCATAGGTCCTCACAGAGATGTTCTGTGGCTGCCGCAACGACCACAGGTCCTCACAGAGATGTTCTGTGGCTGCCGCAACGACCACAGGTCCTCACAGAGATGTTCTGTGGCTTGCCGCAATGACCATAGGTCCTCGCAGAGATGTTCTGTGGCTGCCGCAATGACCATAGGTCCTCACAGAGATGTTCTGTGGCTGCCGCAATGACCATAGGTCCTCACAGAGATGTTCTGTGGCTGCCGCAACGACCACAGGTCCTCGCATGGATGGTCTGTGGCTGCCGCAACGACCATAGGTCCTCACAGAGATGTTCTGTGGCTGCCGCACCGACCACAGGTCCTCACAGGGATGTTCTGTGGCTGCCACAAATAACACAGGTCCTCACAGAGATGTTCTATGGCTGCCACAATTAACACAGGTCCTCACAGAGATGTTCTATGGCTGCCACAATTAACACAGGTCCTCACAGAGATGTTCTGTGGCTGCCGCAACGACCACAGGTCCTCACAGAGATGTTCTGTGGCTGCTGCAACGACCACAGGTCCTCCCAGCGATGTTCTGTGGCTGCCAGTAAGACCACAGGTCCTCGCAGGGATGTTCTGTGGCTGCTGCAATGACCATAGGTCCTCACAGGGATGTTCTGTGGCTGCCGCAACGACCACAGGTCCTCACAGAGATGTTCTGTGGCTGCCGCACCGACCACAGGTCCTCACAGAGATGTTCTGTGGCTGCTGCAACGACCACAGGTCCTCGCAGGGATGTTCTGTGGCTGCCAGTAAGACCACAGGTCCTCGCAGGGATGTTCTGTGGCTGCTGCAATGACCATAGGTCCTCACAGGGATGTTCTGTGGCTGCCGCAACGACCACAGGTCCTCGCAGGGATGTTCTGTGGCTGCAGCAACGACCACAGGTCCTCGCAGGGTGTTCTGTGGCTGCCAGTAAGACCACAGGTCCTCGCAGGGATGTTCTGTGGCTGCTGCAATGACCATAGGTCCTCACAGGGATGTTCTGTGGCTGCCGCAAAGACCACAGGTCCTCGCAGGGATGTTCTGTGGCTGCCGCACCGACCACAGTTCCTCACAGAGATGTTCTGTGGCTGCCGCACCGACCACAGGTCCTCACAGAGATGTTCTGTGGCTGCCGCAATGACCATAGGTCCTCACAGAGATGTTCTGTGGCTGCCGCACCGACCACAGGTCCTCACAGAGATGTTCTGTGGCTGCCGCAACGACCACAGGTCCTCGCAGGGATGTTCTGTGGCTGCCAGAATGTAAAGGTTGTGCTGGTAGTGGAGGGGGGAGCGGGAGATTTATGAAATTTTGGCAGAGAATGGAAAATCACGATCACAGGAAAATCAATGCAAACACATTCTGCCCATTTACCTGACACACCTGACTCTTTATCCATCCTCTACAAGGACTGAAGTAATAGGCTGGATTCAGTGGGGTCAGATAGTGATGCCAGGTAAGTCTTGTGTCCATAACAAATGCACACTTCCTTGCTTGTAGGAGTCTTTATGCAGAATCACTATGCCCTTCCCCCTCTCCTCTGCCTGAGGGATAACAATAACCAGGCCCGGACTGACCATAGGGCAAACCGGGCACTTGCCCGGCGGGCTGCTGGGGTCCGGGCCGCAGGGCCGGCTCGGAGCGCCCGCCGAGGGGGCCCTGCCTGGCTATAAACCCCCCCCCCCCCTGGCCCTGCCTGGCTATATACCCCCTCCCTGGCCCTGCCTGGATATATACCCCCTCCCTGGCCCTGCCTGGATATATACCCCCCCCTGGCCCTGCCTGGCTATATACCCCCCCCCTGGCCCCTGCCTGGTTATATACCCCCCCCCCTGGCCCTGCCTGGCTATATAACCCCCCCCCTGGCCCTGCCTGGCTATATACCCCCCACCCTGGCCCTGTCTGGCTATATAACCCCCCTGGCCCTGCCTGGCTATATAACCTCCCCCCCCCGGCCCTGCCTGGCTATATAACCCCCCCCCCCCCCTGGCCCTGCCTGGCTATGTAACCCCCCCCCCTCGTGGCCCTGCCTGGCTATATACCCCCCCCCCCTGGCCCTGCCTGGCTATATGCCCCCCCCCTGGCCCTGCCTGGCTATATAACCCCCCCCGGCCCTGCCTGGCTATATAACCCCCCCCCCCCCTGGCCCTGCCTGGCTATGTACCCCCCCCTGGCCCTGCCTGGCTATATACCTCCCCCCCTGGCCCTGCCTGGCTATACACCCCCCTGGCCCTGCCTGGCTATATACCCCCCCCCTGGCCCTTCCTGGCTATATACCCCCCCTGGCCCTTCCTGGCTATATACCCCCCCGGCCCTTCCTGGCTATACACCCCCCTGGCCCTGCCTGGCCATACACCCCCCTGGCCCTGCCTGGCCATATACCCCCTGGCCCAGCCTGGCCATATACCCCCCTGGCCCTGCCTGGATATATACCCCCCCCCCGGCCCTGCCTGGCGCTATATACCCCCCCTGGCCCTGCCTGGCTATATACCCCCCCCCTGGCCCTGCCTGGTGCTATATACCCCCCCTGGCCCTGCCTGGCTATATACCTCCCCCTGGCCCTGCCTTCCCCCTCTGATCCCCCCCTGGCCCTCGGTAAAAACCCCCTTTGGCCCCCCTGTTGCAAAATTTTCCCCCCCCTGGCCCTGCCTGGCTTTTTTAACCTCCGGGGCCCCTGCCGGGGCCCGTGTATACCCCCTGGCCCTCTCTTTTCCCCCCCGGCCCTCCTTATCCCTTTGCCGGGGGCCCTTTTAAAAATACCCCCCCCCGGGGCCCTTTTTTTACCCCCCGGGTTTCCTGCCTCCCCCCTAAAACCCCCCTTGGCCCTGCCGGCCCTTTTTTACCCCCCCCTGTCCCAGCCTGGTTTAGACTGCCCCTGCCTACCTAAAAGAGGGCCCCTGCCGGCTTTTAGACTGCCCCTCCCCCTGCCTACTTACTGGCCCTGACTGCAAATTAAATGCCCTGGCCCTACGGGCTGATTACTGGGACAGCCCCGCTAACCCGGCTTTTTACTGGGGGCCCCCCCAAAGCTACTGGTAGTTACTGGGGGGGCACCCCCCAGCTAACCGGGCTAGTTACGGGGGGCACCCCCAAAGTTTCCCTGTATTTTTACTGGGGTAGGCCCTGTCCCCCTCCCAAAAATTAAGGGAGGGGGGGCCCCCTTTTTTTACCTACAATGGGGCACTTCTTTTTTTTTAATTGACATTTTTAAATTTTCTACTTTTTCGGGTCTAAAAAATACGCTTTTTTTGGGGAATTGTTTGGGAAATGCGGAAGGGGAAAAAGGGTCAAAAGTTGTTTTTGGGTGGAAAATTTCCCAACAAGGACAGTAGTGCCCACTAAAAGAAGACACTGAATGCTGTCCCGGGACGAGAAAAAAAATGGAAGGGAACGACTCATGGGGAATCACAGGGAGGTTTGGGCCAGAAGAAAAAAGGAAGAAACAACCCCCCATCGAGAGAGGGTTTTCCTGGGATCCCGGCTTTTCGGGGGTCATTTTATTTCCCATCAGTGCTGAAATTCAGGTGAGGGTAAACCTGACAAATGGTAAATTTTGCCTATTGGGGTTAAAGGGTTATGTTGGTGCTTATGTAGTGTCAGTGGGGCTTTCCCTGTTTTTTTAAAGCAAGTGCACACCTGACCCCTGTGATGAGGGGTTTCCCCCCCCCACTTTTTTTCTTGTTGTTTTTGTAGGGGGTTTCACACGGACGGTTTTTGGTGCATTTTTTGATGCTTTTTTTTTTTTTGTGCAAAATTTTAAAATTTATTAACCTCTGCCTTTCTGCAAAAAACCCCCAAACCAAAAACACATAAACCCCAAAAAAAAAAAGGCCCCGTGTGAAACATTTCATGGGTGTATTTTATTTTAGAAAGTGGCAAAGGGTCCCGAGAAAAAGGGGGCCTTTTTTGGGTTAAGGGGATATTGTGTG
The DNA here is from genome assembly GCA_025379985.1 of Phyllomedusa bahiana. NCBI lineage: Eukaryota > Metazoa > Chordata > Amphibia > Anura > Hylidae > Phyllomedusa > Phyllomedusa bahiana. Next base: position 25,892 of record JAODAL010046399.1, on the reverse strand, counting down.
GGGGGCCCCTGGGGGGGCTTTTTTCCGGGGGCTGTTTTTTTTTTTTTATTCCCAGTCCGGCCCCTTTACAAAACCCTCCAAGCACCGTTGCTGCGCCCTCCCCCTTTCACATTGGTTTTGCCAGATATTGTGTTTTAGAAAAATTTTTTTGGGGGGCCCAAAGGACCGCGGGGGGGAAAACCGCCAAAGGGAAAAAACCCCGGGGGGAATCCCTTCCCGGGGTTTTTCCCATAGAGAAAAATTTGGGGGCCAAAATTGGGGGCCCTTTTTAAAAGGCGGTCTGAAACCCCAAAAACGGGCTGAAAAAAAACCGGGCCCCCAAAAACCCTTTGCCATGGGGACATGGCCTTAGTTTCACTTTCCTCACTGGTGACAAGTTCTGCAGTGCAGGTACAGGACTACAAAGGAGAATGGGGGGTTAAGCGGGAAACCATGGGGAGGTTTTGTTTTTATTCCACTATTGTATCTCTAAGGCCCAAATGATCGAAAACCCTGAAGATAAAACCCCTGCCCCTGGAGTCCGCCCGGAGAAAAACAAAACCCCCCCGCTCTGTGCACCAAACAAGAGGAGGGGAGAATAACCCACGGTCCCCAGGGAAGTTTTTTGTGCTCTAAGAGGTGAACGTGCACAAAGCTCTGCTATAATCAGAAGGATTTTTAGGGGGGGAAGGGTGCCCAGCACCTGGACCCTGCCCCTCATGTGGCCTCGGCAAAAAGGGTTTTAACAGTTGTTGTGGATTTACTACCTTCATCTGTGAGGATGTTTTTTCCGTCTTGGGGAAGTTGGGCGGGTGCTTCTGTTTTTTAAAAGGAGAATCAACAGAGGTTGTGATCATGAACTGGAGGACACGGATGCAAGTGGGGGTGGAAAAGTGGGGGAAAAGCGCGATGGGCGTGGGAACGCTGGGGGGAGAGCGCGATGGGCGTTGGGGAACCCCTTTGGGGGGGAAACGCGGATGGGGGTTTGGGGAAAGCTGGGGAGGCGCGATGGGCGTGGGGAAAGCTGGGGGGGAACGCGATGGGCGTGGGAACGCTGGGGGGAGCGCGATGGGCGTGGGAACGCTGGGGGGGAGGGGGATGGGGGTGGAAAGCTGGGGGAGCGCGATGGGGCGTGGGGGAAGCTGGGGGGAGAGGCGCGATGGGGGGAAAGCTGGGGGGGGGAGCGCGATGGAAGGTGGGAACGTTGGGGGGGCGCGATGGGCGTGGGGGGAAAAAAAGGGGGGGAGCGGATGGGCGTGGGGAAAGCCCGGGGAGACGCGATGGGGTGGGAACCTGGGAGAGCGCATGGGGTGGGGAAGCCCGGGGGGGGGGCGCGAGGGTTGGGGGGAAAGCGGGGGGGAGCGCGTGGACGTGGGAACGTGGGGGCGCGTTGGGGGTGGGAACGTGGGGAAGGGGCGCCCATGGGCCCTTTGGGGGGTGGGGAGGGGGCGCGGGTGGGCGTGGGAACGCTTGGGGGGGAGCGCGGTTTGGGCGTTGGGGCCCCTGGGGGGAGGCGATGGGTGTGGGAAAGCTGGGGGGCGGATGGGCGTGGGAAAGCTGGGGGGGGGCGCATGGGCCCTGGGAAAGCTGGGGGGGGGGGCGATGGGGTGGGAAAAGCGGGGAGAGCGCGATGGGCGTGGGAACGCTGGGGAGAGCGCGAGGGGAGTGGGAACGCTGGGGGGGGGCCGATGGGGGGAAAAGTTGGGGGGCGGATTTGGGGGGGTGGGGGCCCGGGGGAAAAGGGGCGGTTGGGGGTGGGGGGAAAACCCGGGGAAGCCCGATGGGGGGGGAACGTGGGGAAAAGGGGCGATGGGGGTGGGGAAGCTTGGGGGGGTTTAAAACGCGAATTGGGGGGAACCCCTGGTGAAGGGGCGATGGGGGGGGAAGTGGGGAGAGCGCGATGGGCGTGGGAACGCTGGGGAGAGCGCGATGGGGGGTGGCCCAAAAAACCCCCCGGGGGGGAGCGGGATTTGGGGGGTGGAACGCTGGGGAGAGCGCGGTGGGGCGGGGGAACCCCGGGGGGGGGGCGCGATGGGCGGGGGAACGGGGGGGGGGGGGCGAGGGGGGTGGGGAAAGCTGGGGAGAGCGCGATTTGGGGGGGGAAAGCTGGGGAGAGCACGATGGACGTGGGGGGGAAAGTGGGGGAGCGCGATGGGCGTGGGGGAAAAGTTGGGGAGCGCGTGGGGCTGGGGGAAGTGGTGAGAGCGCGATGGGCGGGGAAGCTGGGGGAGCGCGTTTTGGGGTGGGAAGTGGGGTGAGCGCGATGGGGTGGGAACGTTGGGGGGCGCGATTGGGGGGGGAAGTGGGGAGAGCGCGATGGCCGTGGGAACGCTGGGGAGGGGGGCGATGGACGGGGGGAACCCCAGGGGAGAGGGGCGGGTGGCCCCTGGAACCTGGGGAGAGCGCATGGAAAGGGGAACGCGGGGAGAGCCGATGGCGGGGAACGCTGGGGAGAGCGCGATGGGCGTGGAACGCTGGGGGGCGCGTGGGCGTGGGGGCCCCCTGGGGAGAGGGGCGATGGGCCCTTTTGGGGAAAAGGGTGGGGGGGCGCGATGGGGGGGGGAAACCCCTGGGGGGGGGAGCGCGATGGGCGTGGGAACGCTGGGGAGAGCGCGTTTGGGGGCCGGGGAAAGCTGGGGAGAGGCGAGGCCGGGGAACGCTGGGGAGGCGCCAAAGGGGGTTGGGGAAAGCTGGGGGGGGCGCATGGGGTCGGGAACGCTGGTGAGAGCGCGAAAGGGGTGGGAAACCTTTTGGGGACGCGGAGGCGTGGGGAACCGCTGGGGAAAAGCGCGATGGGCGGGGGAAAGCTGGGGAGGGGCGGAAAGGGGGGGGTGGGAAAGTGGGGAGGGGGCGCGGGGTGGGGTTGGGAAAGCTGGGCGCGCGAAAGGGCGTGGGAACGCTGGGGGGGGGCGATTTGGGGGTGGTAAAAAGGTGGGGGGAGCGCGATGGGCTGGGGAAAAAGCTGGGGGGGAGCGGGATGGGCTGGGGGAAAGTGGGGGCCTCGCGATGGGCGTGGGAACGGTGGGGGAGGCGATAGGGGTGGGAAAGCCGGGGGGGGCGCCGATGGACGTGGGGAAAGTGGGGGGGGAAAGGGGCGATGGGGGTGGGAAGCGGGGAGGGCGTGGGGGTTGGGGGAAAGCTGGTGAGAGGGGCGTGGGCGTGGGGAAGCTGGTGGAGCCCCCGGGGCGTGGGAACCCCTGGGGGGGAGCGCGATGGGGCCCTGGGAACGCTGGGGGCGCGCGGTTTGGGCGTGGGAAAAGTGGGGAGAGCGGAGGGGTGGGAACGGGTGGGGGAGCGCGCTGGGGGTGGGGGCCCCTGGGGAGAGGGGCCCATGGGGGGTGGGAAAGCTGGGAGGCGCGTGGGGGGGGAACGCTGGGGAGGGGGCGCGATGGGGGTGGGGAAAAATGGTGGGAGCCGATTGGGGGGTGGGGAACGCTGGTGAGGGCGCGATGGGCTTTGGGGAAAGCTGGGGGGGGCGGGATGGGCGTGGGGGGGAAAGGGTGGGGGGAGCGCGATGGGCGTGGGAACGCGGAGGGGAGCGCGATGGACGTGGGAACGCTGGGGAGAGCGCGCTGGGCGTCGGAACGCTGGGGCGCGCGATGGGCGTGGGAACGCTGGTGAGAGCGCGATGGGCGTGGGAACGCTGGGGGGAGCGCGATGGGCGTGGGAACGCTGGGGAGAGCGCGATGGGGTTGGGGAAAATTGGGGGGGGAGCGCGATGGGGGTGGGGAGGGGGGGGGAGGCGATGGGCGTGGGGAAAACCCGGAAAGGGGGGGGGCCCCGATGGGCGGGGGGAACGCGGGGGGGGGGGGCGCGGTGGGCGTGGGAACGGAAGGGGGAAACGCGAAGGGCGTGGGGAAAGGGGAGGGGGAGCGCATGAGCGTGGGAAAACCCCGGGGGGGGGCGCGCGTGGGCGGGGAAAGCGGAGGGGAGGGGCGAAGGGGGGTGGGGGAAAGCGGGGGGAGCGCGATGGGGGGGGAACGCGGAGGGACGCGAAGGGGGTGGGAACGCGGGGGGGGAGGCCGATTTGGGCCCTTGGGAACGTGGAGGGCCCCGCGATGGGGGGTGGGAACGCGGAGGGGGAGCGCGAAGGGCGGGGAAACGGGGAGGGGGGCCGATGGGGGGGGGGAACGTGATTAAGTTCTGACTTTTTTCCCCAAAGCTGCATGAAAAATGAAATCTTTAGTTTTTTTTGCCCTTGGGAAAGTGGGCTTGGTTTAGAACTGATTTCAGTGTAGAACATGGGCATGTATACCTGCCTGAGGGTACGTATATATACCTGTCTATCTGAGGGGACATATATATATATATATACCTGCCAGATAGGTCCTATTTTATCCTGTCTTCCTGGGGGGCTTATATATACACCTGTCTAACTGAGGGGACATATATAGCTTCCTATCTGAGGGGACCTATATGTTCCTATCTGTGGGTACCTATACACCTACCTGAGGGGACCTATAGAGCTTCATATCTGATGAGGGGATCTATAGAGTTACCTAACTGAGGGGAACTATAGAGCTTCCTATCTGAACCTGTCACCTAACTAATTGAGCGGACTTGTATGTAAGGAGTTGCTGGAAAGTAAGGATTCTAAGATATTTGTGTCCAAATCTGCATGAATGTGTGTTGGCCAGGAGAAATCAGCATGGTGGTGTGGACCAGATGGAGAAGAAAAGGGAACACATTGGAGGAACGTCATCCGTGAGTCACTAAATGTACCTGAACTGTAATCACTTATATGTGTGCGAAGTGTAATGGTTTATATTCTGTAATAGTGTGGCAGTAGTATTCAGTCTCTTTATAGTGGTGATATGTGGTCATGGTGTGTAGGTATTATTCAGTCACTATGTGGTGATTATATGTGGGGTAATGGTGTGGTGGTATTATTCAGTCACTATGTGGTGGTTATATGTGGTCATGCAGTGGAGGTGTTATTCAGTCACTGTGGTGGTAACATGTGGTAATGGTATGGCAGTATTATTCAGTCACTATGTTGTCATGATGTGATGGTATTATTCAGTCACTATGTGTTGGTGATATGCGGTGTGAGCTTGCACAGCTCTGGGATCACAAGTCCTTCAGGCATGAGACAGAGGCAGATATCTGGTACAAACGGTTTCTTGCTCCCGTGTGTTTATTGCACAAGCAGGACAAAACGTATGGCAATACATGCACAGAAAACATATAAACATAAACAAAACTCCTGCTCGTCTGAGCGCTTACTATACACAGGTGTAGTTCCCTCACTAGCACCTTCGGGTGACAGTGTAACATACACTGGCTTCCTGCAGTGTGAACGTCTCCAGCTTGAATGGTAGACTGGAGATACAGCCTAGGCCCAGTACCTACCTGCTGACCTTATATACAGCTGGGAAACCCCGGAGTGGAACCATGGGGAGTAAGCACCCACCCTGCTCTATGCTCACTCCCAATGAAAGGCCGACCCGGGAATGGCTGGTAGCCGTACTAACAGACAGATTAAATGCATGTCGACAGTTTGTTCTGCCGACACCTATCGATCACTGGCCTTTCACTCCACCAAGGCTCCTTACCTTGGTGGCATGTGTCTTGCTTTCTCAAAACATATGCCTAGAATCATGCTGTGATATACACGCCATTGCAGACTTACAGCGGTCATGGTGTTGTGGTATCATTCAGTCACTATGTGGTCTTGGTGTGGAGGTATTATTCAGTCACTATGTGGTGGTGACGTGCTCATGGTGTGGTGGTATTATTCAGTCATTATGGGGTGGTAATAAGCTATAATGGTGTGGTGGTATTATACAGTCACTATGTGGTGGTGATATGTGGTCATGGTGTGGTGTATTATTCAGTCACTATGTGGTGGTGATATGTGCTCATGGTGTTGTGGCATTATCAGTCATTATGTGGTCATGGTGTTGTGGCATTATCAGTCATTATGTGGTCATGGTGTGGTGGCATTATCAGTCATTATGTGGTCATGGTGTGGTGGCATTATCAGTCACTGTGGTAGTGATATGTGGTCATGGTGTGGTGGTATCATTCACTTTGTGGTGGTGGTATGTGTTCATGGTGTTTTGGTATAATTCAGTCACTATTTGAGGCTATGTGGTGGTATCATTCAGTCACTATGTGGTTGTGATATGTGGTCATGGTGTGGAGGTATTATTCAGTCATTATGTGATGGTAATAAGCTCTCATGGTGTGGTGGTATTATTCAGTCACTGTGGTGGTGATATGTGGTCATGGTGTGGAGGTATTATTCAGTCATTATGTGGTGGTAATAAGCTCTCATGGTGTGGTGGTATTATCCAGTCACTATGTGGTGGTGATATGTGGTCATGGTGTGGTGTATTATTCAGTCACTATGTGGTGGTGATATGTGGTCATGGTGTGGGGTATTATTCAGTCACTATGTGGTGGTGATATGTGGTCATGGTGTGGGGTATTATTCAGTCACTATGTGGTGGTGATATGTGGTCATGGTGTGGTGTATTATTCAGTCACTATGTGGTGGTGATATGTGCTCATGGTGTTGAAGTATTTGATCTTAATTATTGGTAATTTAAGCCTTGGAATTCTGGGATGTAGTGGTGTTATTTGGTAACTATACGACCATTATTTAGTGGCTTTATACTCAGTACTTTGTGTTACAGCTATTGATATATTTTTATCTATATACAATGTGTCATTTGGGGAGGGGGACATCTATCCTTAGACCTTTTATGTTCACTGGTGTCCTGCTGCAATTAGGTGAGGGAGACTCAGAAGCCCCAGCGCTCCATCTGGATTACAGGTTAGCGTGATGATGTCACCACATGAGACCGGGCGGGACACCGCAAAGGTGGCAGAGACAGCAAGGCAAAGCGGGCTCCGAAAATAAACTCCTCTGGTGTGCCTAGGCACCCCAGTCCCACACTGTCTACAGTCATTGCAGGGGGAGGGACGGTAGGGACTTCTATCGACTGTCCCTCTGATAAGCAGATAGCAGACTCCTGACGCCCCTCGCTCCCACCATAGACTGTGGAGGACTAAGGTTAGGTCTACACAGCAAATGTCAAAATGGGTCCAAAACCCGACACCATTTTGACATTTGCAGGATCGTAGCCTCTGGCTCAAATTTGCACAAAAGTCGCGGTCGGTTTTTGGATTTGCCATCGGCCCCGTACAATTGAATGTATGGGAATCAGATGGCAATTCGGCGTAGTCCTGTTGAATATGCAACATCTTCCGTCGGGTCTTAGCACGGGTTCATTGCTGTCCATGTAGGTTATTCTAATGGTATTTCTGTGCTGTGCAGACCCAGCCTAACGGATAATAAACCAGCAGCTAGCAGGAGGAGTGCCATACACCACGATAAGGACCAGTGAGGAGACTCCTCAGAGGACGGGTGCACGCGGCTTTCACCTTCAGCTCAACACCCTGCAGCACCCTGCCGAAACTCCCAGCCGAAACTTCTATTGAGCTCAACTTCTCACCGACATATGTAGAATAACGTCAATGCAGTAATGGAGAACCCGCTCCCTACACACCACGTAACGCTTGTGACCTACAGCAAGGACCTGCTGCTGGGATCATAGAGATCTCCAATCCTGGAATCTCAACCCTTAGACTACGTCTACACAACAACGTCAAAATACCGTCCAAAATCCAAGTGCATTTTAACATTACTTACTGCAGATTTTGGCCCACGTCTGCGCAGTCAGATTCCCAGCGGCCCAGTACACTGAGGCTATGGGATTCCGATGTATAATATAGAACATGATCTATCTTCTGCTGGACGGATGGCGGCTTCAATAGAAAACCCGTGTTGTGGGGACTACAGCACAGATTTTCTATTGAGGTCTGCACAGCGCTGGGTACAGTCGGAATTTCTATTGAGGTCTACGCAGTGCCGGGTACAGTCGGATTTTCTATTGAGGTCTACGCAGTGCCGGGTACAGTCGGATTTTCTATTGAGGTCTGCGCAGCGCCGGGTACAGTCGGATTTTCTATTGAGGTCTGCGCAGCGCTGGATACAGTCGGATTTTCTATTGAGGTCTTCACAGCGCAGGGTACAGTTGGATTTTCTATTGAGGTCTACACAGCACTGGGTACAGTCGTATTTTCTATTGAGGTCTACACAGCGCTGGGTACAGTCGGATTTTCTATTGAGGTCTACACAGCGCTGGGTACAGTCGGATTTTCTATTGAGGTCTACACAGTGCTGGGTACAGTCGGATTTTCTATTGAGGTCTGCACAGCGCTGGGTACAGTCGGATTTTCTATTGAGGTCTGCACAGCGCTGGGTACAGTCGGATTTTCTATTGAGGTCTGTGCTGGGTACAGTCGGATTTTCTATTGAGGTCTACACAGCGCTGGGTACAGTCGGATTTTCTATTGAGGTCTACACAGCGCCGGGTACAGTTGGATTTTCTATTGAGGTCTACACAGCGCTGGGTACAGTTGGATTTTCTATTGAGGTCTACACAGCGCTGGGTACAGTTGGATTTTCTATTGAGGTCTACACAGTGCTGGGTACAGTCGGATTTTCTATTGAGGTCTACACAGCGCTGGGTACAGTTGGATTTTCTATTGAGGTCTACACAGCGCTGGGTACAGTCGGATTTTCTATTGAGGTCAACACAGCGCCGGGTACAGTCGTATTTTCTATTGAGGTCTTCGCAGTGCTGGGTACAGTCGGATTTTCTATTGAGGTCTACACAGCGCTGGGTACAGTCGGATTTTCTATTGAAGTCTACACAGCGCTGGGTACAGTCGGGTTTTCTATTGAGGTCTGCGCTGGGTACAGTCGGATTTTCTATTGAGGTCTGCACAGTTCCGGGTACAGTCGGATTTTCTATTGAGGTCTACACAGTTCCGGGTACAGTCGGATTTTCTATTGAGGTCTGCACAGTGCTGGGTACAGTCGGATTTTCTATTGAGGTCTGCGCTGGGTACAGTCGGATTTTCTATTGAGGTCTACACAGTGCTGGGTACAGTCGGATTTTCTATTGAGGTCTACACAGCGCTGGGTACAGTCGGATTTTCTATTGAGGTCTGCACAGTGCTGGGTACAGTTGGATTTTCTATTGAGGTCTACACAGCGCCGGGTACAGTCGGATTTTCTATTGAGGTCTGTGCTGGGTACAGTCGGATTTTCTATTGAGGTCTGCTCAGGGAACAGTCGGATTTTCTATTGAGGTCTGTACAGTGCTGGGTACAGTCGGATTTTCTATTGAGGTCTGCGCAGCGCCGGGTACAGTCGGATTTTCTATTGAGGTCTGCACAGTGCCGGGTACAGTCGGATTTTCTATTGAGGTCTGCACAGTGCCGGGTACAGTCGGATTTTCTATTGAGGTCTACACAGCGCTGGGTACAGTTGGATTTTCTATTGAGGTCTACACAGTGCTGGGTACAGTTGGATTTTCTATTGAGGTCTGCGCAGCGCCGGGTACAGTCGGATTTTTTTATTGAGGTCTGCGCCCGGTACAGCGGATTTTCTATTGAGGGGCCACACAGCGCCGGTTTCAGTCGGATTTTCTATTGAAGTCTACACAGTGCTGGGTACAGTCGGATTTTCTATTGAAGTCTACACAGCGCTGGGTACAGTCGGATTTTCTATTGAAGTCTACACTGCACTGGGTACAGTCGGATTTTCTATTGCGGTCTATGGGGCACTGGGTACAGTCGGATTTTCTATTGAGGTCTACTCAGTGCTGGGTACAGTCGGATTTTCTATTGAGGTCTGCTCAGTGCCGGGTACAGTCGGATTTTCTATTGAGGTCTGCACAGTGCCGGGTACAGTCGGATTTTCTATTGAGGTCTGCGCTGGGTACAGTCGGATTTTCTATTGAGGTCTACACAGTGTGGGTAACAGTCGGATTTTTTTTTTGAGGTCTCCACAGCGCCGGGTACAGTCGGATTTTCTATTGAGGTCTGCACAGTGCTGGGTACAGTTGGATTTTCTATTGAGGTCTACACAGCACCGGGTACAGTCGGATTTTCTATTGAGGTCTGCGCCGGGTACAGTCGGATTTTCTATTGAGGTCTGCGCCGGGTACAGTCGGATTTTCTATTGAGGTCTGTACAGCACTGGGTACAGTCGGATTTTCTATTGAGGTCTGCGCAGCATCGGGTACAGTCGGATTTTCTATTGAGGTCTACACAGTGCCGGGTACAGTCGGATGTTGTAGTGAGGACTGTGCAGCACCGGGTACAGTCGGATTTTCTATTGAGGTCTACACAGGTCTGGGTACAGTTGGATTTTCTATTGAGGTCTACACCGTGTTGGGTACAGTCGGATTTTCTATTGAGGTCTACACAGCGCTGGATACAGTCGGATTTTCTATTGAGGTCTGCACAGTGCTGGGTACAGTCGGATTTTCTATTGAGGTCTACACAGCGCTGGGTACAGTCGGATTTTCTATTGAGGTCTACACAGCACTGGGTACAGTCGGATTTTCTATTGAGGTCTACACAGCGCTGGGTACAGTCGGATTTTCTATTGAGGTCTACACAGCGCTGGTCACAGTCGGATTTTCTATTGAGGTCTACACAGCGCTGGGTACAGTCGGATTTTCTATTGAGGTCTACACAGCACTGGGTACAGATTGTGGGGACAGATGGCATGGCAGCCGGGGGCCTAAAGAAGATCTCTGTGGTTACAATCTTTCTACTCCTATTAAAGGCAATGTAATAGCAGAAAAAATATTTGTACACTGTCCTACAATCTCTTGTTGTTGCAGAACATTATACAAACACTCACGCTCCCTTTTTCGTCAAGTACCCTAAAAGTACAAGCAAAAAAAAAAAAAAAAGTTCTAAATCCACATCCCTTTTTCCGTCTTAGAAATTAACTCAAATTTCTCTTATCGCAAAGCAAACTTTCCAATAGAAATTAATTAGTATGTCATTTTTTTGTTCCAGGCACCCAAAACCACCAAATTTTTTTTAAAATTTTTGTGGCAGAGGACATGGCTCGCAGGGTTCTGCCACTAGGTGGCCGATGTCCCCCGGAGCCCGGGGCTGGTGGGGGGCCCGGTATTGTTGGTCGCACATTGGTTGCTGACCCTTTTACCTGCAGGCTAATGTCCAGCCACTAAGGGCTGGCCTTCCCCGGGAAAAACTGCGATGGGGGGGTGGTTTTCCCATGTTCCAGGGCTCTGTGTTCCATTTCCCGGGATTGGGTGCTTTTCTGGGGGACCTATTAAAGGCCTCCACTTCAGGTGAAAGGGTAGGGGGGCTGATACCGGGTTGTGTGGGCGCAGAGTGGGAAGAGGTCTGGCCCCAAGGCTTGAGGAAGCCAGAACCCGTGGGACGGTGAAGTGTTTTTTGGTGGTTTTCGGATGGTAGTCCAGGGGCCCCAGGTTTTAGAGGCAAATACACTCCCGGCCACTTTTTTGGGACACCCCGTCCAAATGCTCGTTAACACTTAAATTTTTAATCGCCAAACACTGGCGGGCAAAAATCAGTGCATTTAGGCATGTTGGACATGGCAAGACAATCTCCGCAGTTCAACCCGGCATTATAGGGGAAAAAAGGTGATTTTTGGGGCCTTTGAACGTGGGTGGTTGTTTGGGGCCCGAAGGGCTGGGTTTATTTTAAAATGTGATCTCCCGGATTTTCACGTACAAACTCTGGGTTTACAGAAAATGGTCCGAAAAAAAAAAAAACATCCAGTAGGGGCAGCCCTGTGGGGGGGAAAATGCCTTGTTGATCCCAGAGGTAAAAGGGAATGGGCAGACGGTTCGATGTGAAAGGCAACATGACTCAAATACCCCGTTAAAACCAAGGTGGGCAGAAGACTCTAACGCACGTATGGGAACTTTGGGAAGGGGCTACGCAGCAAAAGACCACCCGGGTGCCACCCCTTTCGCTAAAAAACAAAACGGGGGCCCCAAATTTCCCCCAAGCTCATCGAAATTGGACAGTAAAAATTTGGGAAAAACGTTCCCTGGTTGGGGTTTCATTCTGCTCAAACATTCGGATGGTAGGGGTCGAATTTTGGGCGTAAACAACTTTAAGCATGGACCCATCCTCCCTTGTATCAACGGTTCGCGGGGGTGGGGGTGTCATGGTGTGGGGAATATTTTCTTGGACTTTTTGGGGGCCCCTTGGTACCAATTGAGCATCGTTGAAACCCCTTTGGGGGAATCTATGCCACGAAGAATTAGGAGTTCTGAAGGCAAAAGGGGGCCCAACCCCGTTACAGCATGGTGTCCAAAAAAGGGGCCCGGTGAGTGTAGTGTTTTTAGGGCTAGATGGCCGGGATTGTTTTGTTTGGTTGTATCCCATGCTGTAAACGCGCTGGAAAAAAAGGTGGGTGTTGGGGCCTTTCCCCTGGCAGGGTTTTCGGCCGTTTTTTTCAGCTGGATTGCGGTTTTTCAGACCGCCTAAACCCAACTGAAAATACACAACGTTCTGGGGAAAACCCCGTGAGCATCCCCACTGCCCCACAGCTCCACTGCACGGGTTTTCCCCCCCGGCGGGTTTTTGTCCCCGGCGGGTCCCCGGCAAAACATGGAACATCCCATCTTCCGTCGGGTTTCCGGAAAAAGGATTGTTTCAATGGGAGGGGGGGGGGTTTTTCCCCGCCATCGCGGAAAAAACGCCCCCCCCCCCTGTCCTGGGAAGGGCCCTAAAAGGCAAATTCCCAGCAAAATGGCCGGTATTTGTCCTGTGCAGTGGGAACGCCCCCTTAAAAGGCGGTTTTGTCGGGGTGCTATGTTGGAGGGGCCAGTAGTTTTACCAAAGACGGCGACCCTTAAAGTCCCCTCAGGACACCCCAAGATGGCTTCCGAATGAAATGAGGCGTTTACAATGTTTATAAACAAGCATGTAAGTGTAAAAATACTGTATATGGTATTACAAAGGAGAATGAAAGGAAATAAACTGGATACATTAAAGTGAATGTGTCATCAAAAATGACTTTCACTTTGGCCACTGGGCCTTTCTTGCACGCTTTTACAGCAGTCAGGAGATGCTTTACAGCAGCTTCATGCACATAGGAGACCTTTTAAAACGATCAGTCCCATTCACTTCTATAGGAAAGTTTTCTAGTCATGCTGTGTGACCTGGGAAGAAACCACTGTGCAGGGAGGGGAGAGGGGGTAGCTGTGACATCTCCGATTGTAAATGGTGGATCCTGTGTTATCTATTCACATTGGTGTCTCCTTTCAGTTTGACCCTCTTTGTGCTAATAATGAACAGACAACTGAGAATCTTTCTCTACAGAAACAGGAAGTGTCAGACTGTTATTAGGCCTAGTGGCCAAAGTGAAAACTGCAGGACTTAAGAATTATTAAAAATAATAATAATAATAATAATATGTAACCAAAAATTCTTAAAAAATGTGTTTAACATAAAAAACGTGAGTTAAACAAGAAGTCATTTTTGATGACCCATTCCCTTTAAGTGTATTCATCTGCAAGATCAGATATGTAGGAAAATGGAAAAAAGGAGAGAGATGGCGCTCTATGTGAAAGTATGTCTATAACAGTAAAAAACACTTAAAACAATTGTCAGGGTGCTCATCTCTAGTAGTTGTGCGAAGTACTTTAGAGGCACAACACTCATATGAATTTTAGAAAGGCTCTGTCTGAGCCTCGGAAACGGCAGCCGCTTGGTCCTCTCCTTCGGATCCAAAAAATGGACGACGGGTATAACATAGAACACTGCACAAAATGTGATGGACCGGGCACTCGTTCTTAGGACAAAACCTCGTGGAGGATAGCGTTGAATAAAAGATTATATTTATTCAATATAAAATGCAAAGGGTGTTAACCTCAGCATAAAAAAGTAACACACAATGCGTTTCGTGCCCTGAACCGGCACTTTCTCGAATGATACAGTGTCGCATAACAAAGACTACATGAAAACTGTATCAAAACACCCACCAAAATGTCGCAATTTAATTTTTTTTCATGTTCCAGCCCCACAGATAATTGTCACTTTGTTCCCCAGTCCATTCTATGCTATGGTTAGAAATAAAAAGTCCATCTTATCCCAGAAAAGATCAAGTGATCGTCACAGCAAATGCACCATTATGGATTTCAGCAGGATGGCAGCGGGTGTAGGATGATGGGGGAGGGGTGGTGAAGGGGGAGGGATATACATGGGAACATGGCGCCAAAGATCACTGTGTAGAGGTGATTTGTGCCTGAAGTCATCATTGTGCTCTGGGCAACTCGTGGATTTTTTTTTATTATTCTGCATTTGACTGTGTCTGATCAATGTGCTCTGGACTCGCGGCGCACTCTGGACATGTCTTTGGATACGTTTGATGCAGCGTTTTTCAATCCATTTCTCGTGTCGAAAAACGTATTGGAAAAACGAGGTGTGAACGTTCCCTACTTGTGCGTTTAACCCCTTCCTGACAGAGCCCTTTTTTTGTCACATCTGTTTCTCTCCCCACCTTTCCCGAGCCATAAGTTTATTAGTTGAGTAGTTTTCCACTTACGTAGACATATGAGGGCTTTTATTTTGCAGGACAAGATGAAATTTCTAATGGTGTCATTCACTGAACTATAGACTCTACTGGGAAACCACAGAAATATTGAAATGTGAAAAAAACATACTTTTGCCATATTTGCGAAAGTTTTGTTTCTATATCGTTCAATTTTAGTATAAATAAAGAGTTCTCTGTATTCTACTGGTTGATACGAATCAGCTAATACCATACATGAAGGGTTTTCGTTATGATTTGGCATCATAAATACTGTAAATCCAAACATTTTCTATTTTTCACATTTTTGCCGTGGCGCCATTTTCTGCAACCAATAACTTTTTTGTCCTTCTACCTATGGTCTGGAGTGAGGGGCATTTTTTATTCCAATTTTTAGGGGACGTGAAATGACCAAAAAACCCACAATTTTGTTGTTTGGGATTTTTTTTTTTAAAGATCGGACTTTTTCTCACGTGGTTATGTGTTTTTTTATATCTAAAAAAGCTGGAACTGGAACTTTAAATATTTAATGTTTGTTACACTTGAAATTTTTTTTTTCTTCTTTAACATTGAGTCCTTATACGGTGCTTGACCAGTAAGGGGACCCGATCATTTATACAGCCTAATGCATTGTAATACAAAGTCTATGGCAGGAAGTAGTAAAACAGAAAACACGGCGGCGATGGAAGCCTTCACAAGGCTTACAGCGGCCATGGTAAGCACTCTGGGTCCCGCAATCTCACCACAGGGGCTCTGATCAGAGTGAGGAGCGGTGCACAGCACCAAGATGGCACGGGATGGAGCTGGCTCCATCCCATGCTGTAACCACCGGGTGTTAGCTACAATTAGTCAGCTATGTAGCGGGGTCGCGGTGAGTACCCATAATCCAATATCGGTAAGGGGTTAATAGGGGTGTATTCATGATTTGTGTCTAGGGTATCATGAGCCATAAATCCCACCCTGCTCACAGGTATTCACTAGTAATCTTTTTCTATAGTTTACACCTTTTCCTCAAAGGGGTTTTGCCAGGAGGAGCCTTATCTGCTAAGAAGCTAATGTAAACAAATCACAGAGCTGAAAGAGAGAGATGCACACAGCAAGAGCACAAAGCTGCATAAGGGATCTTGTGACATGTTCACTGAAATAATCAAACTATAACTTGTGGATTCTGTGCACAAAAGACAACACCTTTTCTCCTCAGCAGCTTGAAAGTTCCTTCATGTTCTCTGTCATCAGATAAAGCAGGGATCTAATCACACTACAACTAGTTTATTCTGTATACAAAAGAAAACATATTGCTACCCGGTGCCTTGAAAACTTCTGCAGCTCAGTCTCATCAGATAAGAAGCTCTCTATGCGCAAGCCCGTCCAGCAGCTCCTGTCAGGCCGTATCTAATAGAAGCTTTGAAGTAACCAAGGGCAGGTAAGGAAGGCTGTAGCTCTCTCAGACTGCAATTTTTGTAATCACATATTTAGAAAAGTGATTAAAAACCCATTTTGGAGGATCCCACGTCAACATTACATCGTGGCAAAACCCCTTTAAAGCCTGTGTCCAAATCTGAAAATAACAGAACCTCAAGTTGGTAACAGTCTCTCCGTTTCCTTTTGAAGCTTCTGTTGCTCACTTTCAATTTCAGTGAGTATTCAGATAGAGAATGTGCCCAGCCCTCGCTCTGTTGTTTGGTGGACAGTGGTGGGAAACGTTGTTGCAGGAATCATAATTTTTTCTACGTAGTTGTGCACAGATGATGAATCCCACCAGGTCTTTATTTCACACACAAGCAGTTTTTATAGTTTGCTCATGTGGATTTTTAAATCCATGATGGGCGACATTCATCAATGGGTCGGTTCCAGTGTTCTGGCGTGATATGCGCCGCAAGGGAGTGGCACCTTTTCTTACAATGAATGACGCGTCGTATGGGCAAGTTTGCCGCAATGTGTGCCAAACCTGACACTATGTAATGCACTAAAGTTGTGGGTGCGTCGCGCTAGATTAAATCACTCAACACTATTTATGAATATGGGACGTCCAACCAAGACGCCTAAGGCCGTACTGCACGAATTACGGGCTGAAATACGTCCAAGTCATTACAGTAATCCACGGCTCTCATAGAGAACTATGGATTACGTCTCCTCTCCCCGCCCGGCGAATACGCCGAGGGGGGAGAAAGTGACATGTCACTTATTCATGGTGTATACGCGCTGAGAATAATGAATGTCTATGGGGTCGGCGAGCTGCTGTTCCCCTGCCCCCGTACACACGGCGTAATTGCGGGCGAAATACGTGCCTGCAGTTAAGCTGTGTGAACATAGCCTATGTGTCAGAACAACCAGACCAAGTTGAAAGTGTTCTGCCTGAGCCCAAATCGGTCATAGATGAGCTAGATCTGCCATTAGGCAAAGAAAATCACTTATTCCTCAACATATACCAGTAAAATAATACAAACCAATTTATGATGATTATCAAACTATATAAAATTAACACAAAATAAATATTAAATTATATGTTATCCAAAAATATATCAAATTATCGTCTCTAAATTATTATTTAAATTAATAGAATTTAAAAATAATAATTAAATACAAATAATTTAAACCAAATAAGCATCTGCTACATATCCTTTTCTCAAATAAGGTCTTTTCACAGTTAATGTAGTGTTATCAGTGATTACAGACACATCACAGCAGTTACAAATAAAAGAAAAGCCATTGGAATAGCATGTCAGTGAATGGTAACTATAGTAGTGATCTTGCTTGGTGCACCACAAGTCTCAGCAAGATCAGTCCTGTGCAGGGCTGGGACAAGGCATTTTGGTGCCCTAGGCAAGTACAGCCAATGGCACCCCCCCCCCCCACACACACACACTAATTCCTCACCCCTGCGCCAGGTCCTGTCACTAACTTTCTGCATGTTCCACATAGCTCCTGTCCATCTCCTCAGCAGTCACTGCACAATGACAAATTAGCTTTTTCAAAATCGCTCACCTCCTTGTGACAGTGCAATACATTACAAATAACAGTCACCAAATAATCCACCGATACATGGAGCAAATCTACCAGACGCATCATTGTTACTAAAAACCCTCCAACAAAACCAAGACCCAAAACTATTACTACTTAAGGCTCAAATAATCCTGCCAGACCCTGACCAAACCCAACCCCCACATGTGACTACCAGCTGTACACAGGCTCTGATTACATATACCACCGCCATATAGGGACCAAATAGTGGTAGGTACCAGTGTACACAGGCTCTGATTACATATACCACTGCCATACAGTGACCAGATAGTGGAAGATACTAGTTGTATGTAGGCTCTGCAGAAATATAAGTGATTACACTGCAGTTACATTTAGTGACCACCGGAGACTCTTTTTCTGATCAGCGCGTTCACTTTCCCTTTTCTTCTCCATCCGTTCACACCTTCATGCT
Source organism: Phyllomedusa bahiana (assembly GCA_025379985.1). Classification (NCBI taxonomy): domain Eukaryota; kingdom Metazoa; phylum Chordata; class Amphibia; order Anura; family Hylidae; genus Phyllomedusa; species Phyllomedusa bahiana. The sequence continues at coordinate 8,070 of JAODAL010046399.1, read as the reverse complement.
GATTGCTTTCCCGGCCAATACTCGTCCCTGAGGATTTGGACACAAATATCTTAGAATCCTCACATTTCCAGCAACTCCTTACTTATAATAATAATAATAATCTTTATATAGCGCCAACATATTCCGCAGCACTTTACAATTTACTTATAGGTATATAAGTCCCCTCAGTTAGGTATATAGACATGCCCTCTCAGTCAGGCAGGTAAAATGTATATTTCCCCTTAGACAGGTAGGTATATAGATATAGGGTCACTCTCAGTTAGGTATATAGACATTGGGTCACTCAGGCAGGTATATAGATATAAGGGCACTCAGGCAGGTTATATAGCTATAGGGGCTCAGGCAGGTATATAGGGGCACACAGGCAGGTATATAACTAGGGGCCACAGGCAGGCATATGGGGCTCAGGCAGGCGTATGGGGGCACCAGCAGGCATATAGGGGCCACAGGCAGGCGTATGGGGGCCACAGGCAGGCGTATGGGGCCACAGGAAGGCATTATAGGGGCCACAGGCACTATATAGGGGGCACACAGGCAGGGGTTATAGGAGCCACAGGCAGTATATAGGGGGCACACAGGCAGGCATTATAGGGGGACACAGGCAGGCTTTATAGGGGGCCACAGGCAGCATTAAAGGGGCCACAGGCAGGCATTATAAAGGGGGCCACAGGCAGTATATAGGGGGCCCCAGGCAGGCATTATAGGGGCCACAGGCAGTATATAAGGGGCCACAGGCAGGCATTATAGGGGCCACAGGCAGGCATTATAGGGGCCACAGGGAGTATATAGGGGGCACACAGGCAGGCATTATAGGGCCACAGGCAGGCATTATAGGGGGCCACAGGCAGGGTTTATAGGGGGCCCCAGGCAGTAAACAGGGGCCACAGGCAGGCATTATAGGGGCCACAGGCAGTATATAAGGGGCCACAGGCAGGCATTATAGGGGCCACAGGCAGTATATAGGGGGCCACTGGCAGGCACTTAAAATAACAACATTAATACTTACCCGCTTCCTGGGCGCGCGCTCCTCTTTTGTCCCTTCAGCCGCGCTCCTCCGGGGGAGCTCCTCGGCGCACGGCCTGTGGACAACGCTATGCGCCCCCCAGAGAGGCAGCGTCGTGATGACACACGTCATCGCGACGCTGCCGGCTGAGGCGCACGGGCCGCGGCGGGTCCTCAGCGCTATGAGACCCGCGGCCCCGCTGTGTCGGCCCTGCGGCCACCGGAGGATCCAGCGATCCTCCGGGAGCGGGCCCGACACTGTTTTGCGGGCAGGGAGCGCTCGCTCTCTGCTCCGCGAAGCGGTCGAAGAGGCGACCGGCGCTTCAGGCCCAGGGCAGCGGCCTAGAGCCCGGCGAGGTTCGGGGCCCTGCCTGCGCCCCTTAGGGATGGGCAGAGGTAGGCGCCCAAAGCGATCGCCTACCTCTGCCCACCCGTCGTCCTGCCTCTGGTCCTGTGCCGGCTATTGCCGTATGTAGAATAAAGGTGGAGCCACTGACCTACATTTTGATGAAGGAACATTAATATACTAGAATAAAAGTTTAAAAAAGTATTTTATAAGATTTTTATTACAAAAAAGGAAAAATAGAAAAATCAGAACAAAATATTATTATTAACATAATAAATTTTACATTAGAAAAGAAACTCAATGATCTGCTTTACCCTCTATAGAGAAGAACAGAAGCTCCTGAATGTCAATCACGCTGTTCAATGTTCCCCTTTTGCTAGTTTCTCCCTGTGTCAGTTTGTGGTCACAATGTTGCAAGAAATAAGTAGCTTCTACTGTTAATCATAGTTAAGAACGGTAACATTTGTATCAGTTACTTCTCTTCTCTATAGAGACTCCTGCAATTCATTGAGGTGATTTTCTAATGAAAAATTATGTCAATAATAAAACTTTGTTCTGATTTTTTTTATTTTTCCTTTTCACTACATTAAATTGTAATCAGATGGGGATGAGTGTGGACATTTTCATTTTGCTGCTTTTGGCCTTTATTCTACATACGGCAATAGCTAGCACAGGACAGGTCTTGCTGGGACATGTTGTCCTCCAAGCAGGATCACTCCCATAGTTTCTAGTCACTGACAGGCTATTCTAATGGCTTGTATTTCTGGGATGTGTCTGTAATCACTGATAACACTACAATAACAGGATTTATGGGAGATGCTGGATGGGTTTTCTAATATAATTAGACATTAGTTTATATTATATAATATTATATTAGTGGAAAAATACTTTGTTTAATACAGTTCAATGACTAACATCAGTGAGCATGGCCGGAGATGGCAGGAATTCTGTGGAGTCCTCTCATTGCACTTTCTTTGTAGGACAGACAGACTTTGTGCCAGGATTACCCTGTGCTCCAACTACAACGCCCTAAATGTATGAAATGCGGTAGGATAGGTTCATACATCCTGGCACATTCTACACTGTTCTAAAGATATTCATTCATGGCCTGTCAGTGCCAACGTTCATACATGTCCCCCATAGACCTGGCCGGTCAGTGCCAACGTTCATACATGTCCCTCATAGACCCGGCCGGTCAGCGCCAACTTTCACACGTCACCCATAGACCTGGCCGGTCATTGCCAACGCTCATACATGTCCCCCATAGATCCGGCCGGTCAGCGCCAACATTCATACATGTCACCTATAGACCTGGCCGGTCAGTGCCAACGTTCATACATGTCCCTCATAGACCCGGCCTGTCAGCGCCAACTTTCACACGTCACCCATAGACCTGGCCGGTCATTGCCAACGCTCATACATGTCCCCCATAGACCTGGCCGGTCAGTGCCAACGTTCATACATGTCACCCATAGACCCGGCCTGTCAGCGCCAACGTTCATACATGTCACCCATAGACCCGGCCGGTCATTGCCAACGCTCATACATGTCCCCCATAGACCCGGCCGGTCAGCGCCAACTTTCACACATGTCACCCATAGACCTGGCCGGTCATTGCCAACGCTCATACATGTCCCCCATAGACCCGGCCGGTCACTGCCAACGCTCATACCTCTCACCCATAGACCTGGCCGGTCAGTGCCAACGTTCATACATGTCCCTTATAGACCCGGCCGGTCAGTGCCAACGTTCATACATGTCACCCATAGACCCGGCCGGTCAGTGCCAACGTTCATACATGTCACCCATAGACCCGGCCTGTCAGCGCCAAGCTCATACATGTCGCCCATAGACCTGGCCGGTCAGTGCAAACGTTCATACATGTCACCCATAGACCCCGCCTGTCAGCGCCAAGCTCATATATGTCGCCCATAGACCCGGCCGGTCAGCGCCAACGCTCATACGTGTCGCCCATAGACCGGCCTGTCGGTGCCAACGTTCATACATGTCCCTCATAGACCCGGCCTGTCAGCGCCAACGTTCATACATGTCGCCCATAGACCCGGCCGGTCAGCGCCAACGCTCATGCATGTCGCCCATAGACCCGGCCTGTCGGTGCCAACGTTCATACATGTCCCTCATAGACCCGGCCTCAATGCCGACATTCATACATGTCCCCCATAGACCCGGCCTGTAAGCATCAACACTCATACATGTCCCCCATAAACCCGGCCGGTCAGAGACAAAGCGCATACATGACACCCATAGACCCGGCCGGTCAGCATCAAAACACATACATGTCAACCAAAGACCCGGCCTGACAGCATCAACACTCATACATGTCTCCCATAGACCCGGCCGGTCAGCATCAACACTCATACATGTCCCCCATAAACCCGGCCGGTCAGCATCAACACTCATACATGTCCCCCATAAACCAGGCCGGTCATTGCCAACGTTCATACATGTCCCCCATAGACCCGGCCGGTCAGCGCCAACGTTCATACATGTCACCCATAGACCCGGCCGGTCAGCGCCAACGCTCATACATGTCACCTTTAGTCTATTAATTTATCATGTTGTTTAACCCGCATAATGGACACCGTAATAAAAACTGAGACAGAATCTTTTTCATCCCGCAGCACATAAAATGGAATATAAAGCGATGAAAAAGTCCTATGAGCAGCAAAATGGCATCAATGAAAATAATTCACCCTACAAAAGAAATCCCTAACACAACTTCATATACAGAAACATAAAAACACTATGGCTATGTGAAGGAAGCGATGCACAAATTTTGCTTTACAACATTAAAAGAATATACAAATTTGGTATCAGGGCTATGACTACAGAGCTCAGGCTTTTGTCGGATATTTGGAGGATTCCAGTATTTAGAATCCACTGAAAATCCAAATGTAACCAATATCCCATAGACTGCAATAGAAAAATCTGTGCTGTAGTCTACATAGCAAGGATCCTTACAGTCGTTTAGATACCTGCCAGATTCTGGAGGAGTTTTTAAACCTCTTGTCAGATCTTCCACCAGATTCCTGGACATTCAATGTACGGGGGTGATGGCAAATGCAAAAACTGACCGTGGTGTTAAGCGCAAACCCGCCCCAAAAACTGCGGTCCAGCAATGTTACAATGCTGTCAGATTTTGGACGATATTTTAACCTAGCTGTGTAGACATAACCTAAACGTATTGACCCACGGAGTAAAATCAACACGTCATGAACACTGCACAGTGACCCTGTTAATAATAATATTGCAGTATTTTCTTCACCCTGACTTCTAAAAAATGGATTTAACCCCTTAACGACCTTGGGCGTATCAGTACGTCCCAGGGCCGCTAAGGGGCTTTGCAGGGGGATCGCTCCGCGACCCCCCCCCCCCACACACACACACACACACACACAGCCGCTGGGTGTTAGCTGCAAATCGCCACTAACACCCGGCAGTAACAGCGCCGGTGGGTGGCTCCGCCCGCTGGCGCTGTTTTACCCATCAGGCGCTGCGGCAAAGATGGCCGCGGCGTCTGAATTAACATCGATCGGTGCGGTGATCGGCATCAGCGCAGCTATGCTGCGCCGATTCGATCACCGGGCATGATGGTGGGGAGCCTTGTGAAGGCTCCCGTCACTTACCCTGGCCGGTTTGCCCCACTTCCGTCAGCAGACAGGAAGTGGGGAAACTGCCATCTTTGTACACCCTAATGCATTGACTATGCACTGCATGTATTAACAATCGCGCCACCTAGTACCACAGGTGGCCTCAATGTTACAGTAAAAAAAAAAAAAAAAAAGTTTTAAAGTACAAAAAAAAAAATGTATTAAAAGTTCAAATCACTCCCCTTTCCCCATTTTACAAATAAAATCATTAAATTAATAAAAAATTTACAAATATTTGGTATAGCCGCGTCCGAAAAAAGTCCGATCTATAAAAATATAACATCATTTATCCCGTACGCTGAACGCCGTAGAAGAAAAAAAATTCCAAACGCCAAAATTGCGGTTTTTGGTCATTTTACGTCACTCAAAAAATGGAATAAAAATGATCAAAAAAGTCGCATGCATTCCAAACTGCTAGCGATAAAAAGTACACTTCAGCCCGCAAAAAATGCCGCCTCACTGACGTCCGTAGGTGTTAGTACAAAAAAGTTATTGGTCGCACAAAATGGCGCCGTGGCGCAAATTTCAAAAATAGAAAATGTTTGGAATTTTTTGACGGTACCAAAACATAACGGAAACCCTACATGTTGGTATTGCCGGATGCGTAACAACCTGTAGAATACAGAGAACTCATTATATTTACCTAAGTTGGAACGCCGTAAAAGCAAAACCCCCGCAAACATGGCGAAAATACATTTTTTTTCACAATTTGTCCCACTTGGAATTTTTTTTGCGGTTTCCCAGTATATTCTATAGTATAGTTAATAACACCATTATAAAGTACATCTTGTCCTGAAAAAATTTATGGCTTTCAGAAGGCGAGGAGGGAAAAACGAACATGTCACCAAAAAAAAAAACGCCTGGTCCTTAAGGGGTTAAAGGTGATTAAAAAGTTGTGTCCCTCCCAGAATGGTATCAATGAAAACGCAAATCATCCCGCAAAAATCCAGCCCTTACACAGAAAAATATAACAGTTGTGGCTCTTAGACTGCGGCAATGAAAATTCATTTCTTTTCTGTAAAAGTAAGAAAACATAAAAAACTGTATAAAATTGATATCATTGTAATTGTACCGACCACAGTGTAAAGTTATCCTGTCATTTACACTGCACAGCGAACGCTGTAACAATGAAGCCTCAAAAACATGTCTTATGACATGAAGAAATCTGACAGCCCTGCATCTCTCATTTTTCTCAGTCATGGAGCGGGCACTGAATCCTAGCAGTGAAACATAACAATGAAGGTTACCTGCGGAGGTCAGCCAGGAGCGCTTGCAAAAACGCGTTGTCTGTTATGTTCTATTTTTGCCTGAATAAATCCTGACACTTTCTAGTGGTTGACGCCCATGTTTATTTATTTTGGCTGCTTCCAAGTGCTTGCCCTATCAATCAGCTTTTGCCTGCTTCATAATAAAAAGGGAAGCAGCAGTGTAAAACCCTTTGCAATGCACCCCGGGGTGCTCACAGCTCAGGAGGGGAACTCGCCCCCAATAAACTTCAGCATAAGTATAGAGAGCAGCGCGGCGCTCACCTGTCCTGAGCACACTCTGTTATTATCAGGCAGACAGGGACATCTTGATGTGGAGACGGCACAGAACAAGCTCGGTGACTGTTGTGCGCCAAACCGCGCTGCGCCTGGGCCTAAACCTCAGAGCCGGGTCACTTCCCTCCTAACTTCCTGATCTCACACTCTGACATTAAATCATTCACCACCAAAACCACAAGTCTAACTCTTGTAATTTAACATGTGTCGGAAGCTGCCACCCACGGTTACACATATAAAAAATTTTATATATATATATATAAATAAATTTTTATGAATATATATATAAATAAATATTATAATAATAAATATAATATATATATATAATTAAAAAATCATATTACACAAAATTTCATACTTAATACAATACGCACAAACAATGCAAATACAGAAGAAATTGTTTAAAAACAGACTCCTATCATTTTTATCATTAAGACCAAGAGGTCCCGAGGTTTCTGACCTTAGGATCAGGTTAGACTCCTTCTGGAGTAAAACCCTACGGCTACCTCTCCACAGCAAAGTTAAAATATTGGAGGAAATCCAGCCGATAACTTCGCCCGCCCCATTTTTTTGCATGGGGTTTTTTGTAAAAAATCAAGGCCGGGTTTTGGATTTTCCCCTGGGCCCTTTCACGGGGCAAAGGAATCCAACACCAATTCGACAGGAGAATCTTTCTGAGCTTAGAACATGTTCTATTTCCACTGGACGGGGGGCGGGTTAAAGGGGTAGCTCCACAACGATTTGCTTTTAACATTAGGAACTCTAAATGAAGGCGGTGTACTTCTCCCCCCTGCTGTTTGTTCTATCTCATAGCGGAGTGCCCTTTTTCACACAGGGCACAGATGGAAAGTTGATTTTTACTGATTTTCAAAAAAAAACTGATCCTCCTGTTTTTTATTAGCCAAAGCTTCTCCGGGCCTCAAAAAAGGAATTTTTGCTGATAAACATAATAAACAAGAAATCTAATACACAGAGCTCATATGTTGCTAATTTTAAAACAGTTTACCAGGAAAGGACTGGGGCAAAGCAGATTATTTCATTCTTGCATCCTATAAACTTTTAAATAACAACCCTTAAAGTAAAAGCCCATTTGGTGTAACTACAGCACAATTTTCACTGGGTCTGCACTGCCGGGTAAAATCGGGATTTTTCTATTGAGGCTGTGCTGGGACGTTGGATTTCTATTTAGTCTGGGCTGGGGAAAGTCGGATTTTTTAATGAGGGCAAAAAGCATCGGTACATTTTGGGTTTTCTAGAGGGCTGCACAGCGTGGGGGACAGTCGGATTTTCTATTGAGCTCTACACACTGATAAGCGGGTTTTCTGTTGAGGTTTAAAACAGCGCTGGTTTCAGTTGGATTTTTTTTATTGGGGCTAAAAAAGCGCTGGGTACAGTTGGATTTTTTTTGAGGCTACACGCGCTGGGGACGTTGGATTTTTTATTGAGGGCTACACGCGCTGGGGGAAGTTGGAATTTTTTTATTGGGCGGGGGGGTACAGCGGGTTTCTAT
>JAODAL010046398.1:0-30958 GCA_025379985.1 Phyllomedusa bahiana | reverse complement strand
TATTGTTGGGCCAAAATTAAAAATTTATAATTTTTGTTCTGAGCCTTTATAGTGAAAATTTTTGTGTTTACAGTTTTTTTTTGGGCTTGTTCCCGACTTTTGGTCCTTTTTACAGATCCGTTTTTGGGTTTTAAAGGCCCGTAAAACGCAACTTTTGTATTTTATTTTGGTCCGTTTGTATACTTTTGACTTGGTTTTACGTTTTTCGCTTTCGGTACGTTTTTGGGAAAGGGGGAATTATTTTCTCTCTCTATCTCTTTTTTCCTCTCTCTCTCTCTCCTCTCCGCCTCACCCATTCTTTCCCCTGCCTGCGCCTACCCTTCACTCCCTGCCTGGCCTCACCCATTTTTTTCCCTGCCGCGCCTCACCCATTCTCTCCTGCCTGCGCCGCACAGCCGAGCCTCACGGCCCCAAAAGCCTGCCCATCGAAGCGCCGCACAGCCTGCCCATAGGGGCCGACAGGCGAGCCCAGCAGCGCCGACAGCCGGCTCCCCCCCTGCCCATTCATTCACTCCTCGACCTGCAGCAAACTCACCTCCCCGGCACCATCCATCTCCCTGCAGAAACCCCCCACCCGCCCTTCCACCATCAATCTCCCCGCAGCACCTCACTACCCCGCATCCGCCCTCCTTCCCCCCGCGGACCTCATCCCAGCCTCCGCCTCCATCTCCCGCAGACCTCACCACCCGCCCCCACCTCCTTCTCTCTGCAGCACCTCCCCCCCCAGCCCTATCCTCCATCTCCCGGGAGACCCACCCCCACAACCTAAAACCTTCCCTCAGACCCCCAATCCATCCACCAACTCCCTGCAGCACCTCACCACCCCGCTTCCATCCATCTCCTGAGCACCTCACCCCCAGCCCTCCTCCATCATCCTCCCCTGCAGCACCCAAAAACCGAGAAAACCCTCCATCTCCCTGCAACCTACCCCCAGCTACCCATCCATCTCCCCCAGCACCACCCCCCAGCCACCATACTATCCATCCCCCTGCAGCACCCCCCCACCGGCCATCCATCCCTCTCCCCCTGCAGAAAACCTCACCCACCCAGCTACCCATCCATCCCCCTGCACACCTCACCAACCCAGCCATCCATCCATCTATCCATCCCCCTGCAGCACCTCACCACCGAGCCATCCATCCATCTCCCTGCAGCACCTCCCCACCCAGCTATCCATCCATCTCCCTGCAGCACCTCACCACCCAGCCATCCATCCATCTATCCATCTCCCATGCAGATCACCTCACCACACATCAGCCTTCCATCATCTCCCTGCAGCACCTCACCACCCAGCCATCCATCCATCCATCTCCCTGCAGCACCTCACCTCATCTCCCTGCAGCCGCCGCTCACCGCCGATGCCCCGTCCAGCCGCCGATGCCCCGTCCAACCGCCGCTCACCACCGATGCCCCGTCCAGCCGCAGCTCACCATTGAACTCAATGTTAATCACACTGACAATTGTTAGATCCGTTTTGCAGATCCGTAAAGCGGATCCGTAAAATGGGTCACAAAAACGTCGTGTGAACAAGCCCTAAGTATTTTAGTGTACTGTTTATGTTTCCAGTATTAGCAGTAAATAAATAAGCAAGTACAGTAAAAAGGTCTTGCTACCTTATGTATTATTATTACCCAGACAATGAGTATGTAAGAAAACTTTCTTGGCAATTCTTAAATAACTCTATGCCTATGCATAGCATCCAAGCACCTTTGTTATTTTGAATATGTAAATACCATATAAAAGTAGACTTGTTTGTTCAACCTTTGTCTAGAAATGTATATACCTGCATGTTGAAATATACAAGTTTTAATCCAGCATGGCTAGCTGGTGTTATTTTTATTAGTTTATATGTTGATTGTATTGATGCTGTTGGCCCATCCACAGCTGAGTATCATCTGACAAAATATAGAACTTTGATACAGTTTTTTTACTGAGCTCGGCAATAACAAAGTTGTAGGCTAAATGTAACGTTCCATAAAGACAGAATGAACTATAGATCACCAGGGTAAGAGCACAATGTTCTGTGCAGGACATAAAACACCACAAAGTCTCAAACCAAAGGATTGTGTGCCATTTAAGTGCCTTCCAAGTGGAATAAAAAACATTGCAATAGCTTCACGGATAATTAATGACTTTAGAAACAGGAAATAGTCACTTATATGTCATAAATTCAGCAACAGAAGGTTTCCTTATGTGTTATTTACAGCCCTGGAAAGCTGTATCTGCCAGTAACAAAGCACGAGGCAGTTTATGTTTGCTGTAAAACAAATGAGGGGATTATGTGCCCAAAGAATTTAAATGCACATACACCCGTTTGCAATGTGCAGATACTGTGTGTCCACATGTTAATCTGCCATCCCTGACGTATGTCATATGGTGACACTTAACCATCGTATGATCTTTACCGTTAAATGAACAGTGAATGAGATGTTAAACAAATATTATGTTTCCCAGCATATAATCTATCTTCTATGATCCAGTAGGAAAGCACTTTAACTGGAAACAGTGGTGAGTTCTTCACTATTGCTGTTTATGAAGCTGATGTAAATGATTAGGTTTCCCTTCCTCGGATGCTTCCTAAGTGGATATGTCAATAACTGTTGAGGGAATAGAGCAATGATGCAAGTACTGACATATCGGACACATTTTAGGCAGACCTGATAGCTCTCGTCAGCCTTTCATCCAGATGCAGCAATGAGTGAACTCCCTTAAGACACTAGCTTAATGTTTAAACATTAGAAAGCAAAGTGATTAGCCACAAGAGCAAATCTAGGCTTTCCACAGACACCCCAAAACTGATATGTAGTCAAGACCTCCCATGGCACCACAGATTACCATTTGCAGTACATATATAGTGAGAAACAAGTCATATGTATGAATTTATTGCATTTATAATAATGAGTCATTTACATTCAGCTCCCTTTTCATAGTAGCATATTTATGTAAATATACAGCTAATCTTTTTCTTCTTCTTTAAGGCTTTCTTTTACTTGCCCTAGGCAACAAATGCCAACTGTAATTTGCTAGTCAATGAGAACATTACAGGATATTGTAATGACTCCTAGAGGCTATATTATCATGCAGCGTGTAGGTATTTTACACCTAAATGCCCTCATGTGCTATTGTCTATAGTGGTAGTATGCTTGCTCTGATGTCTGGTACAAAAGCCATGGGATTCTAAGTGTGTAGAAAGGAAATATCTGAAAAGTGTTGAATAATCCCAGCCCACATTCAATTTTATTTTAGAATTCATTTTTGGAAGTACCTTTAAGCAGCTCTAACATGTAAGTCCATGCACAGCAATTATCTTAAATCACAAAAGATTAGCTAGCGTCATAAGATTAAAAAATAAATAAAAAATAAATAAATGAATGAACAAAATATACACATGTCTTTAATCCACCGAAGATCCAATATAGAAGCTGCAACAGTCTCTCTGATCTTTGTTTACATATGGCTGGCACAATCAATAGCCTCAGTAGTCACATGCTGTAATATTGGCATCATGGCTTCTATTGCTGAACAGTGATGTCAGTAATACTGCCTAGCCATGCCACTGTCTATATACACTGACAAGCAAAAGGGTAACAATGATTTGAAAATTCTGACTTTCAGGCTCCATAGCTCAACATCCAGCTTTAAACATTAGACTACCACCATTTTATAGACAATTATCTTGGCTATCTCATATATATAAATTTGACCTGCAACTATTTAGCATATGCCTAATTATGCAGATTCTTGTCATGTAACTGTATTGTTACTGTTTTGCTCCGGGGGGGTAGAACAATTTTTCTCTTTTTGTATACTGCAAATTGCAGCCTGTTTTCACATTCACTAATAGCTCAGTGCTTTATTAGGTTGATCCCTAAACAAAAGGTCATTGGTTTGAATTGAGGAGCAGCCACAAGGAAGATTTCCCAAGAAAAGAGAAACTGCATCATCCAGCTCATCGATAGCGGTCTCTCGGCTAAGAAAATTGCCAAACTGCTTCTTAGGAGTACCGTGACAGCTGGAAGAATATGAAATGAAATCCATTCCAAAACCAAGAGGTGGACGTCCAGGAGTCATCGGAGTCAACAAGTCGCTCATCACAAAGTCTATCAGTTATGGTTCGACAAACATGGCAGTGGAGGTAACTCGTATGCTTTGTAATAGGGAGATCACAGACATCCATGCAAAGCAGCATGTGATGTGCATAACACAAGTCTGGAATGATGGCCTGAATAAAAGGTGAAAAAAGCTTCGACTTTAATATAATAAGACTCACGCATTTCCAGTAGAAAATTGGAAATGGAGCGATGAGATGAAAATCAATAGATTGGGCTTTGGTGGGTGAAAATGGGCCTGAAAGAAACAAGGAAAAGGGGGCTAACTAATCAAGAAATTGAAGGAACTGTCAAGTTCAGTGTAGGGAACCCGATGATATGGGTTTGTTTCATAATCAAATACTTGACTTGTATACTTGACCAGGATCGATGGTGGTCTCAATGCTGAGCTATCTGTGCGTATCCTACAAGATAAATTGCTTCATATATTCGAATACTATGGACATGAAAAGGACAACATAGTGTTCCTGCAGGAGAATGACCCGAAGCATACATTGAGATTGGCAAATAAATGGTTCAATGACAATGAAGTGGAGTTGGTGGATTGGCCTCCACAGTCTCCAGGCCTCAACCCAATCGAACACTTGTGGGTAGAGTTGAAGAAAAAGCTGTATTCTTACTCAAGTGAGTCGACCAGTATGCACCAACATTGGGAATGTGTAGAAGAGACCTGTGATTAGATTTCAGTTGAGACATGTTTGAATCTGATCGAGAGCATACCCAAAACAATACAGGCAGCGTTGAAAACCAAAGGTGGATTTACAAAATGCTAAGAAAAATTTAATTTAGATTTTGAAAAGCAAAACAGTAACAATGCAGTTATCTGCATAACTAAGGATATGCTAAATAGATTCAAGTCAAATTTTTGTATGAGCTAGCCAAGATGATTGTCTATAAAATAATGGAAGTCTCACAATCAAAGTTGTAGTGGATGGTGAGATAAGGAGCCTGAAAGTCAAAAGTTAAAAACATTGTTATCCTCTTGCTTGTCAGGGCATATATATAGCAAAATTCTGTCCATATGTGTGGACACATTTTTTGCTGTTGGTACCCTTGAGTTAATGATAGAAAATAGAAACTGTCAAAAGTTATAATTAGTTAACACTTAATGAAGATCAACAAATAAAAATAAGGCATTGCATTTGATTTCTGGTTCAACAAAAAAAAAATGAAACTAGCATGGACAAAAATTATGGTACCCCTAGAAAATATTGAAAATAATTTTACCATGTTAAACTAAGGTGTGTCCTGTAATTACAATCACATGTATCTTCAAACATGTAGTCAGTTAGTATGCTTATTTAAAGATTGAAAATAAGTCACTGTGCTGTTTGATATAATGGTTTATACCGCACTGAACATGAACCAAAGGAGGCTAAGGAGAGAGTTGTCTCAGGAGATTAGAAAGAAAATTATAGACAAATATGTTAAAGGTAAAGGCTATAAGACCATCTCCAAACAACTTGATATGTCTGTTACTATGAATGCACACATTATTAGTTAAGTTTAAGTTTAACTCCTTAACAACCGTGCACCGTCTTTTGGCTTCAGCTGGTGCAGGTCGTTCGTCTGCAGCGACGTCTTTTGGCGTCGCTGCAGACACCGGAGTTTGTGTGCCCAGGTGCCGCAGCTGCGCAGGGATCGGGGCTTTTCTACACAGCCCCGGTCCCAGAGTATGTCCTGCGAGCACCGGGGAGCAGAGGAAACCTCCGCAACCCAGTGCTTTAACCCTTTGATTGCGTCAGTGCGTTACCGCAGCGCAATCAAAGGGTTCCCCTGCTCTGTCGGGTCATCGGAACACCCGGTGACCCGACAGAGCCCGGGTAACGGCTGCACAGTCAGCCCTGGGGACCTAGAGTGGCCCCAGAGCTGTCTGTGTATGAAGCCAGTGACACGGACACACTGTCAAAGTGACACAGATTAGAATGTATTAGCCTATATGAATAGGCTAATACATCACTAAGTATAAAAAAAAATAAAAAAAAATATGTAAACCAGTTCTCCCTTCATGGGAGTAAAAAAAAAAAGTAAAAAAAAAAAACAGAAAAAGTGTAAAAAAAAAGAATAATAAAATAAATAAAATAAAAATAAATATTTAATAAAAAAGAATTGTGCATAAATTACACACACAAAAAACCTACACATATTAGGTATCCACACGACCGTAATAACCTGTAGAATTAATATAACAAGTTATTAAGTGTGAAATGTAAATGGTGTAAAAAAAAAAATAAAAAAACAAAAAAAGATTTTTACAAAATAAAAAAAATACTGCAATTATTAATAAGGGAACTTAAATTATTCCCCCATAAAGTACAACTTGTCTCGAATAAAACAAGGCCTCATACAACTGCGTAATTGAAAAAATAAAAAAGTCACAACTGTTGAAACGCAAGGAGGCAAAACTAAAAAAATATTCTGGTCATTAACTACTTTTCAGGCGTTCGGCTTAAGGGGTTAATGTCATGGGACTGTAGCCAACCTCATTGGAGGTAACCAAAGGAGAAAAAATTATGCAAAATTGAATAGAGGAATAATAGGAATAGTGGAGCCCAGAACAACTTCTAAAGAGATTAGAGGTGAACTAGAAGGTCAAGGTATATCAATGTCAGATCGCACCATCTATCATTGTCTTTGCCGAAGTGGATTTAATGGAAGTCTACCAAGGAGAATGTTCTTTGGACGAATGAGACAAAACTGGAGCTTTTTGGCAAGAATGTCCATTGGACAGATGAGACAAAACTGGAGCTTTTTGGCAAGTCACATCAACTCTATGTTGACTGATGCAAAAATGAAGCATACAAAGAAGAGTACATTGTACCTACTGTAAAACATGGAAAAGGCTAAGTTATGTTTTGCAGCCGCTTTGCTGCTTCTGGCATAGAGTGTTTTGAATCTGTGCAGGGTACAATGAAATCTCAAAACTATCAAGACATTATGGAGCAAAATGTGCTGCCCAGTGTCAGAAAGAGTGGTTGCAGCTCATAGATCTTCCAACAGGATAATCTCCCTAAACATGCAGTTAAAAACATCCAGGAATGACTAAGAGCAAAGCTTTGGACTATTCTAAAGTGGATTCTATGAGTCCTGATCTAAATTCTATTGAACATCTGAAGAAGGAGTTGGAACATGCAGTTTGTAGAAGGCACTTTCACACCTGAGACAGCTGAAGCAGTTTGCTCATCAGGAGTGTCCAACATACCTCTGAACAGGTGCAGAAGTCTCATTGAGAGTTACAGAAATCATTTGTTTGTAGTGATTGCTTCAAATGGTTGGGCAACAAAATATTAAGTCATGGGTACCATCATCTTCATCCATGACAGTTTCATTAGTTTGTTTTTTACATTTTTTTAAGTTGAACCAGAATTCAAAATCAATATCCGATTTGTATCAGTTTTAAGTTAATTCAGTGGGTTTTTTAAAAATACACAGCCTTCCCTGTCTATCAAAGCTTGGGTCAAATGGGATTTACAAAAGTTGCTTTAGTAATTGTAACAATCCAGATTTCTCAAACATTTTTCTAGTTTGCACTAAGTTCAAATAGTGGAAACTGCAAATGTTTTCCTAAATCAATTTATTATATCTGCATGTAAAGGAAAAGGGTTTCACGTTTAACCTTATTATTTAGAATTATAGAATAAGTGTAGATATGATGTAATTAACAATCTGTCCGTCCATTCTGTCATGGTTTCATTAGTTTTCATAGCCATGTGCATTCACATTTGTTTACTGTTTTCCCATATGGGCTAAGTAACACCTGGAAAATATTACATTCCTCAATATCATTGTTCTTCATTGTGTCCTCACATATTTACATATTTTTCAGTGTTAATTAAAGGGCCAGTACTTCTCCCTTTTAGTTGTTTTCTCCTGCACTGGGAAAATGTGGAAAAATTAAAAAATAAAAGGCATTTTTGAAGATTGAAAATCTAAGTCTTTTATCATGTATTTAATATATGGTTTAAGATACAGCAAGGTTTCTTGATCAGGCATAATAAAGAGAGGTCTCAGTATCTATGGTACTAAGTATACAGTGCATGCAGGGTGGAGGCAGGACAGGGAGTTTGTAAGGTGCCGTTTTATTTAGCAGCTACACAGAGATGTCAGAGAATTCTTAATCTAATGATGATAAAAAGAAGGATATGCTAATATGATGTTTTTTCCTTGTTAGAGAATGCTTTGTGATTTTGGGCAACTTCTGCTATACACCTAATAACATGCAGCCATTTTCTTATTTTCTGTGTTAGATCTTAAGTTTGCAGACCAATTTAATAACTTCCATTGAGGATAACAGAGTGACAAAAATCAATGACCTGTTAAATGACTTTAGCATGTCCACTATTTGTGAAAATTTGCCTGAACACACTATATGTATCATTAAGTCCATCATTAATTGTTAACTTAGGTCCATTTACATCTTACTTTTGGGTCCTGTTCGTGGTATCCATCGGAAACATTTAGCCCATCATTAATTGATGACTTAGGCCCATTTATATCTTACTTTTGGGTCCTGTTCATAGTATCCATTGGTAAAAATTCATCCTGATGGATATCGGGGCAGGGCTGTGGTGGGCCCATGCACATCGATAGAGCAAACATAGTCCCTATTTAGTGAATGTACATGGTTTTGGCATGTGGTCTATCATGCTTTTGTGTCCCATGTAGACGTCCAATTGGTACTACGTTTGTTCTATTGAAGTCTGTGGGCCCGTTATAGTCCCACCACAGTATCCGTCAGGATAAACGCATTCAGTATCCCAACTGATACCCTGAACGGGACAAAAAAATGAAATTTGGATGGGGCCTTACTGTAATAAAAGGAACGCTAAGGAAGACATGTATGATCCGGTTTTTCACCCTTTTCTGGCGTAAAATGCGCCTAAGTGAGCAGTCAATGATTTCTAATGTGCCTAATGAATGTGTTGGGTGCATTTTTCGTAAGACTTGACACTTTCTAATGCGCCTAACATGAGAGGGCATTTTGGGGGCATTCTGGGGCATGTCGCACCACACTCGTAATATTAGACACATATATCAATGTGGTTCGGCAAAACTAGGCGTATTACTGCTCGAACAGACAGACCTATTTTAATGTGGTCTGCCTGAGCTTGAGGAGCTAGATTTGCTATTAGGGCAAAAAAAGTCCCTTATTTCTCAACTTACACCAGTACAGTAATAACAAGCAATTTCTAACAATTATCAAACTATAAAAAATGTAATTATTTAAATGTAATAAAAAGTTATAATATAAAATTAATATAAAAATATATAATATCCCAAAAATATAAAAATATCTCCTATAAAATGTATTTAAATTTAATAGAATCTAAAACTAGTTTTACATTAAATAACCCATTGATGTTTTTATTCAGATTTTACAATTTTTTATTTTTACTACATTAAAATTTAAATTTATCTTTGCTGCTCTCACCCTTTTTTCTACATACAGCAAGAGCCAGCACAGCATAGGTCTTTCTGGGACCTGTGGTCCACCAAGCAAGATCAGTACCATAGTTTCTATTCACTGATGCTATTCTAATGACTTTTATTTTCAACCTATCTATAGCCTTTATACATTTTAGGTGCATTACTAGTGCGCCTAAGTCAGGGCTGGGACAAGGCATTTTGGTGCCCTAGGCAAGTACAGCCAATGGCGCCCCCTCACTCCACAACAAAGTCCCCCCCCCCCCACACTAATTCCTCTCACCCCTGCGCCAGGTCCTGTCACTAATTTTCTGCACATTCCACGTAGCTCCAGTCCATCTCCTCAGCAGTCACTGCACAATGACAAATTTGCTTACCCCTAAATAACAGTCACCGAATAATCCACCGATACATGGAGCAAATCTACCAGGCAAATGATTGTTACTAAAACACTCCAACAAAACCAAGACCCAAAACTATTACTACATAAGGATCAAATAATCCTGCCAGACCCTGACCAAACGCAACCCCCACATGTGACTATCAGCTGTACACAGCCTCTGATTACATATACCACCGCCATACAGGGCCCAGATATTGGTAGATACTAGTTGTATGTAGACGCTCTGCAGAAATATAAGTGATTACACTGCAGTTACATTTAGTGACACACCGGAGACGTCTTTTCTGATCAGCGTTGTTCACGTTCCCTTTTCTTCTCCATCCGGTTCACACCTTCATGCTGATTGCTCCTGGCCAAGACACGTCCCTGCAGATATGGACACACATATCTTAGAATCCTCACATTTCCAGAAACTCCTTACTTATAGGTATATACTCCCCCTCAGATAGGAAGCTATATAGGGCCCTGCAGTTAGACAGGTATATGTATATTGTCCCCTTAGACAGTTAGGTATATAAATTTAGGGGCACTCAGGCAGGTATATAGATATAAGGTCACTCTTAGACAGGTATATATAGATATAGGGTCACTCTCAGGTAGGTATATAGACATAGGGTCGCTCTCAGGCAGGTATATAGATATAGGGTCACTCAGGCAGGTTATATAGCTATAGGGGCTAAGGCAGGTATATAGGGGCAAACAGGCAGGTATATGGGGGCTCAGGCAGGCGTATAGGGGCTCAAGCAGCCGTATAGGGGCTCAGGCAGGCATATGGGGGCCACAGGCAGGCGTATGGGGGCCACAGGCAGGCGTATGGGGGCTCAGGCAGGCATATAGGGGCCACAGGTAGGCGTATAGGGGCCACAGGCAGGCGTATGGGGCCACAGGCAGGCATTATAGGGGCCATAGGCAGTATATAGGGGGCACACAGGCAGGCATTATAGGGGCCACAGGCAGTATATAGGGGGCACACAGGCAGGCATTATAGGGGCCACAGGCAGTATATAGGGGCCACAGGCAGGCATTATAGGGGCCACATGCAGTATATAGGGGGCACACAGGCAGGCATTATAGGGGCCACAGGCAGTATATAGGGGGGCACACAGGCAGGCATTATAGGGGCCACAGGCAGTATATAGGGGCCACAGGCAGGCATTATAGGGGCCACAGGCAGTATATAGGGGCCACAGGCAGGCATTATAGGGGCCACAGGCAGGCGTATGGGGGCCACAGGCAGGCGTATGGGGGCTCAGGCAGGCATATAGGGGCCACAGGTAGGTGTATAGGGGCCACAGGCAGGCGTATGGGGCCACAGGCAGGCATTATAGGCAGTATATAGGGGGCACACAGGCAGGCATTATAGGGGCCACAGGCAGTATATAGGGGGCACACAGGCAGGCATTATAGGGGCCACAGGCAGTATATAGGGGCCACAGGCAGTATATAGGGGCCACAGGCAGTATATAGGGGGCACACAGGCAGGCATTATAGGGGCCACAGGCAGTATATAGGGGCCACAGGCAGGCATTATAGGGGCCACAGGCAGTATATAGGGGCACACAGGCAGGCATTATAGGGGCCACAGGCAGTATATAGGGGCCACAGGCAGGCATTATAGGGGCCACAGGCAGTATATAGGGGCCACAGGCAGGCATTATAGGGGCCACAGGCAGTATATAGGGGGCACACAGGCAGGCATTATAGGGGCCACAGGCAGTATATAGGGGCCACAGGCAGGCATTATAGGGGCCACAGGCAGTATATAGGGGGCACACAGGCAGGCATTATAGGGGCCACAGGCAGTATATAGGGGCCACAGGCAGGCATTATAGGGGCCACAGGCAGGCACTTAAAAATAACAACATTAATACTTACCTGCTTCCCGGGCGCGCGCTCCTCTTCTGTCCTCTTCAGCCGCGCGCTCCTCCGGCAGCTCCTCGGCGCACGGCCTGTGACGCGCTGTGCGCCCGAGGTGAGGCAGCGTCGTGATGACATCACTTCATCGCGACGCTGTCAGCTGAGCAGCACGGGGCCACGCCGGGTCCTCAGCGCTGTGAGGACCCGGCGGCCCCCGCTGTGTCGGCCCTGCTGCTTACCGGAGGATCCAGCAATCCTCCGGTGATCGGGCCCGACACTGTCTGCGGGGCAGGGGGCGCTCGCTCTCTGCTCCGCAGAAGCGGTCAAAGAGACTGCCGGCGCTTCAGGCCCACGGCAGCGGCCTGGAGCCCGGTGAGGTTCGGGGCCCTGCCTGCGCCCCTTAGGGATAGGCAGAGGTAGGCGCCCTAGGCGATCGCCTACCTCTGCCTACCCGTCGTCCCGCCTCTGGCCTAAGTTTCGTAATGAGCCTAACACATAGGCGAGGTGCGTCGAACTTTAGAATCCATTTATAATCATACAAAAACCACTTTCATACATTCAGGCGCATTACATACTGAAAACGAGACTCAACAATTCACTTCGAAGCACCTTCCTTCATACATGTTTCTCTAAGCATAGAAAATAGAAATATATATAAGAATATGCAAGAAAATGAAATCTCATGCATTCCTTAGTATCCACATTTTTTGTATTCCTATTGTGAATAGGAAAACAATGTAGAAAATCCATATATGTGCTCCTAGTGCATAAAGAACCTTACCCTACTGCTCTGTCTTCCACAAGAGACAACAAAAAGGCCCCATTCACATTGCATTCTGGCAAATATAAAGCACATACTGCCATGAAATAAAGCGAATGTAATCCAAAAAAGTCTATAATTTGTCTGTAGAACCCTATAGCTTGGCAGTGGTATGCATCACAGTACCTTTTCACAATATTATAATATATATCAAAGGCTAAGTTCACACGGCATAATTGCGGGGCCTAATTATGCCCCGCAATTACGCCAGGACTACGGGAGCTCGCGCTGACTGCCGCGATGCATTCATTACTAGCGGCCCGTATTCGCCGCTAGTAATTGACATGTCACTTATCTCCTCCCGCGGCGTATTGTGCAAGCGGGGAGAGAAAGGCATAATCCATAGTTCTCTATGAGACCTGTGGATTACCGTAATGACTGGGACGTATCTCGCCCCATATTTAGCGCAGTACGGCGCAAAATATGGGCCGAAATATGTCCCAGTTTAAGCCGTGTGAACATAGCCAAAGACTAATTCCAAAAACCTGATGGAAATGGAGAGGTCAGAAGGAAATTAGCCCCAGATACAAGACCTAAAATTGTTGCTGGCTGGGCAACAGTGTAGTTTTGTTTTTATGTTTTATTCTTTTCTAGGTTAAGTCCCATTTTAAAATTACAGTTCCCAAGATCGTACATCTTATTTGTAAGGCTGAGTTCACACGGCATAATTGCGGGGACGTATTTCTCTCCGCAATTACGCCGTGTGCACGGGGGTGGGGCGGGTGGCCAGCAGCCCGCCGGCCCCATAGACATGCATTATTCTCGGTGCGTATATGCCGTGAATAACTGACATGTCACTTCTCTCCCTGCTCATCGTATTGTGCAAGCGGGGAGAGGAGCCGTAATCCGTTGTTCTGTATGAGAACTGTGGATTACCGTAATAACTGGGACGTATCTCGCCCCGTATTTTGCGCAGTACGGCGCGGAATACGGGGCGCGATAAGTCCCAAAATAAGCCGTGGGAACATAGCCTAACTGTGGATAAGTTATTGTACGTGGATGCTCAAGGTTATGTGTATTTAAAAGTACTTTAATGATAACTATATGATGTTAAAATACACAGATTATAATGACTCACTGTACATATTCCTATGATGAGCTGTAAGGACCTCTGTGTTTATTAAACTCGCGAGAGACCCAATTATATTTTCACTTTTATGTTTTTCTACTTGAACTTGCTTCTCTGATAATAAAGATGGACATGGCACCCAGGGAAATATACCTTTCTGCTGGAATATAACACGTTATATTATGTTAAAATTTATTGATAAAATACTAAACGTGCATTCCTAGGACATAAAATAATGTATGCAATGTTAGATTTTAGAATTTCTAGCTGTAATCTTGGCAAAACAAATATTTTCACAATAATATAGATCATGTCGGTCAATAAAGATGCTGCAGTACCATATGGGAATGGTATTGAACCAATCTATTAGCTGATTGCAGATGTCGCTTTTGAAAAGACAGTAAAACCTGTCAACAACAACAATGGTACTGTAAATATCCTGGAAACCATTTTCCCCCATAGCTAATTATTAGAGATTGTTGTTCAAGATGATTCTGTTCTTCCCATTCTGTCACAAGATAGATAACATTTTGAGATTTGCAGCTTGAAGCAGTAGATTCTACATAGCTCTATGTATTAACCATATGTGTTTCTATTGTGTAGTTTCAGGGTTGTATTGAATTACGATGAGATACATACAAAGCAGTTCATCATTCATAGCAACCAGAAAAATGCTGCAGAAAAGGTTGCTTAGGTCATTTCCAAACAACACATTTTTATAGATTGAATGTTGCGTTTAATACTTAAGAGGCAATTGTCACAATTAATTTGTCATATCACAACGCATTGCTTTTCTTGAAAAATGAGATGCAACTGATGACAAAAGCTGTCATCCTTTTGTTGTACCACTGAGATCCATGTTATTTACAAATGTAAAATAGGTTTTCCATTTGAATTCGATGGAATGGCATCCATTTTTCCCTCAATAACTGTTGGAAAACATTGATGGCAACACTTGTCTTTTGGCACTGTCTGCTGCTCATATTCATTGCATTTATCCTCCGATGTAAAAAAAAATAAGATGAAGACAAAAGTTACATGATGCTATTACATCTGTTTCTGAATAGAGGTGAACAATGCCCAACGAATCAATTACTGTTTAAAAAGTCATCATTTATTTAACAGGATAATAATTAGAATCCTGATTCCCTATTACCTGTGGTCACTAAAGTAGGTGCAGAGCGTACCACTGACATTTGATAAGGCAGGTTAATAATTAGGCTATATATTTTCAATTATTTTTGTGATACCAATTTCATATCCTCTAATGTAATAAATATGATCTAAATACTGTATATTTCAAGGGTGATCCAGGTATACCTGGAGATCAAGGTCCCAGAGGGAAAACAGGTTTACCAGGAGAAAAGGGAGATATGGGACCTTCTGGACCACATGGAACACCTGGAGATAGAGGTTACCCAGGTCAACCAGGCAAAGATGGCCACCCTGGACCACCTGGACCACCAGGAATATTGGTAAGTCTAAAAATATTTATGTAATTTAATAGTATAATCAAAAGTTTTCACAACAATGACACAAGTTACTGATAAGTTACTAACAAGCTCTTATTTTAAAAATAATGTAAATGCATAAATTTTTTTGCACACAAAAATACATTGTAATGGTATTTAAGTATACAAATCAGAGATAGATAAAGAGGGAGAGAGAGAGAGTGAGAGAATCTCACAGAAATGAGTAAATCCCTCACATTTTTGTAAATGCTGTATATTTTTATGGGACAACACTGAATTTATGACACTTTGATACAATGTAAAGTAGTCAGTGTACAACTTGTATACCAGTGTTCATTTGGTGCACCTTCAAAATTACTCAACACACGGCCATCAATCTAATCTAAACCGCTGACAACAAAAGTGAGTACACTCCTAAGTAAAAATGAACAAATTGTGCCCAACTTGCCATTTTTTTCCTTTGTTCAGTGTCATGTGACTTGTTGGTGTTACAAGGTCTGAGGTGTGAATGGGGAGCAGGTGTGTTAAATTTGGTGTTATTGCTCTCACAATCTCTCATACTGGTTACTGGAAGTTCAACATGGCAGCTCATGGCAAATAACTGTCTGAGGACCTGAAAAAAAGAATTGTTTTTCTATATAAAGATGGATAAGCTTTAAGAAGAATGTCAACACTCTGAACCTGAGCAGCAGCATGGTGGCCAAGAACATACAGCATTTTAACAACACATGTTCCTCTCAGAACAGGTCGACCAAAGAAGTTGAGTGCACGTGCTTAGCGTCATATCCAGAGATGAGTTCTGCCAACGTTGCTGCAGAGGTTACAGGGATGGGGGGTCAGCTTGTCAGTGCACAGACATATGCCGCACACTGCATCAAATTGGTTACCTGGCTGTCGTCCCAGGAGGAAGCCTCTTCTAAAGATAATGCACAAGAATGGGGCTGCATGAGTGCTGCTGGATGTGGGAAGCTGCAGTTAATTGAGGGTACTATGAATGCCAGCAAGTACTGTAACATACTTAATCAGAAAAAAAGAAAAAAAAATCGCACAGCTCACCACCACAGAATAATTCACGCCAGGTCTCCACAAGGTCTCCACAAGTGCCCGGACAAAAGGACGTAGACAGGCAATCCAATAGCATAAAGCAAATCCAGCACACCCGCAGGTAAAAAGACTGCTAAAATGCAAAGTTTAATTCCATAACATTAAAAAAAGAAACAAAAAAGTAAGCATGCCCGGCATCACAGCTGTCTAAGGCCGTGTTCACACGGCTTATTCCCGACGGATTTGTGAGCCGTATTGAGCTCACAAATCCGCCGTGAATAAGGGGCGGGACGGGGGCGGGGCCGGAGCGCGCGGGGGCCCCCCACCCGGCCCCATAGACAATGCATTGTTTACGGCGCGTACGCGCCGTAAATAATGTGCATGTCACTTGCTCCCCCCGCGGCGGATTCGCCAAGCGGGGAGGAGCGATGGAATCCACTGTTCTCTATGAGATCAGTGGATTACCGTAATGACTCCGACGGATTGGCGCCGTACTGAAGCGCAAATCCGGCGCGCAGTACGGCGCCAATCCGCGGCAAAATAAGCCGTGTGAACGAGGCCTAAGCCGACGCGTTTCGGACAGCCTGGTCCTTGATCATGAATAAGGATTAGGTTGTCTTAAATGCGTCGGCTCAGACAGCTGTGATGTCGGACATGTTCACTCTTTTTTGTTTTGATTTTTAATGTTATGGAATTAAACTTTTAATTTTAACAGTCTTTTTACCTGCGGTTGTGCTGGATTTGCTTTGTGCTATTGGAATACTTAAGCAGAGCATGATCCCTTCTCTTCTGGGCAGCAGTACAATATTTCAACAAACACAACTCCAAGACCACCACTGCCTTGCTGAAGAAAATGAAGGTGAAGGTGCTGGGGTGGCCAAACATGTCTCCAGACCTAAACCAAGAATCTGTAGGGCATCCTCAAATGGAAGGTGATGTCATCATGGAAGTGGATTCCAGTAGCTGTAACCTGTGAAGCTCTAGTAAACTTTGTAATGGGTGAGCGGGTAGTGGACCCACTGGACCATTGCCAGGCTTTCTCCGAGGGGGGTAACAAAAACCAGCTGTCAGGCATCTTAACAGAGCCTTTGATGGTAAGAATGGCTTTTCTGATGGCTTCCAGGTGCAGCCTCAGTCCCCGGCAGTGGAAGCTGTCCTAACAGGTCAGAAGAACCAATGCTAGGTAGCAACAGGCGTAAGGAGAATGATACAACAGTCTAGGTGTTGAGACATGCAGGTACAGAACAAAATTGATAGGAGACAGAACTAAACAGGCGTAAAGGCCAAATGGATGCCAAAGAGGAAGGCTAGATGGAGGCCAAGGTGCAAAACGTACAGACGGGACACAACACCAAGAACATGACAGGAAAAAAAGCAGATACACTGGGTAGGAACTAAGGCATGGACTGACAAGGCAATGGCAGACACATGGCAAGAACTCAGACAAAAGAACATGGCAAGGAAACTCACAGAAAAAGACTTAGACAGCACACCAACAAACATGAAGGATTCCACAAGGACAGCAACAAGACACTAACAAAACATAATATTACAAAACAAGGATCAGACAGATAGTGTGGGAAGGAGCAGGCTTATAACCACACAGGTGGAAGGAGATTGGCAGAGGAAGCCAACCTCACTGCACACTGTAGGAATAAAAGAGTGCATAATATGTCTGCCGCCCTGTATAGAGAAACATGGAAATAGGGCAGCAGCCACAAGATGGAGGAGCAGCAAGGACATCATGGGAAGAGCCGCACAGCAACCGCAAATGGGTAAGCAGCGGCTACAGGAGAGTTCACGGTGACAGCAGCACCGCAGCAGGAACCAGATCTGTGACAGGAACACAGGTACATCTATGATTCGCAGCAGAGGCCGCGGCATAAGGACAGGACAGAAGCAGGAACCCAGCCATGTCTACGACCCAGAATGGAGACCACAGCATGGACCGTGACAAACTCCACGCCAAATGGAGGTAAGACAATGCTGGAAAATAATGGTGGCCAAAAAAATATTGACACTTTGGGCACAATTTGTCCATTTTCACTTTGGGGTGTACTCATTTTTGTTGCCAGCATTCTAGATATTGATAGCTGTGTGTTGAGTTATTTTGAGGTCACAGCAAATGTACACTGACTATTTTACATTGTATGAAAGTGTCATATCTTCAGTGTTGACCCATGAAAAGATATAATAAAATATTTACAATGTGAGAGCTGTACTCACTTTTGTGACATACTGTAAAAACCGGCCTAGAATAAGCTGCTTGGAGCAGCTACATTAATTCTAATATGTGTCAGTAACCTAAGGCTACTGACACAAAAACACTGCCGTCTTCCTTCAACGAGGCCAGGCACCTTTGTGACACGTATCTGCCCAAGTACTCCCTGAAGCCATATAATAGAGTATTCCCAGTGAAACATAGCCTTTCACTGTCAGTGATATTGTTCAGCATAAACATAAAATTTCTTGATTTTTTTTTTTTCATGAACTAAATGAGACCATCTCTTAACTTTAGAATTCAGTGTTTCAGTACTTTTTGCACATCTTGCTGATCTCTAACAAGGAGCTTAATGGCAAAATTCCCAACAAGTGTTTGATCCCTGAATCGCCCAATAAATTTAGGAGATCGATTTGAACTGGGAATTAAACAGTCCGTCTCATCATGCTGTTCACATTTTGACATCATGAGACCAAGAAAAGACCTTACCATTGATCTACAGTACCTCAAAATTGAGAGGATTTAAGCAGGATGATCTCAGATGGAAGTGGCCACTGAGCTTTAAGTATCACATACTGTCATCAGTAGGTTGTAACAGAGATACAGAGAGACTGGAATAGTCACAGAAAGGCAAAGAAGGGGTTGTCCTTTGGCTACATCACACATTGATGACCAATTCATTGTAAACAATGCCCTGCGAAACAGGATGATGAATGCCACACAACTCCAGGAATGTTTAAGTGAGGTGAGAGGCACCCAAGTGTCATGTCAGACAATCTGTAACTGTTTATATCAGACACAAGCATCATCGACTCTCAACAGCCATGGAGCATTTACATGGGACGAGAGACCAGTGGTCCTCAGTGCTATTCAGTGGTGAAAGTCAATTTACTCTGCACAGAAATGATGGCCGCCAACGATGCTGGAGACGTCAAGAAGAGCACTATGCATCAGCGCAGTCATGTACCGGTCGGCACGCAGACCACGCTGATGTAAACTGTTACAAATGGTCTGATGTGTCACTTGGTTGCCTCTCAACTCCCTTGAACATGCCTGGAGTTGTTCCGTAGGGCATATATATACATATACATGTCCCTTCACCTTTCTTTGCACTGTATTATCAGATATTTGCATAATGTTTTGGGGCATTTATGAATGTTCCAGGTTATAATGACCCAGGATATTTTTAAGATTCCACAAGTTAATTTAAATAAAATATTAATTATATTTGTAAATGCCACAGAATATAGTTTGTGAGGCTGGTAAACTTGTGTCAATGGAGCCTGCCACTTCGTGGTATGAAGAAGGTATGTTAATACAGGGCAAGGGCAGCAAAGTGACTTTTTTGTCACAGTTATGTCACTGGATTACCTTACCTATTTTGACTGTTCTTTGATTATATGCTGTTTTATTCTCCATCCAGACAAAACAGCAAATTCATAATTTTGCTGCTTTCCTTTTTCCAGAGAATAGTTCATTGTAGGAGATTGGATGACAATTGCAAAGTCAAAGCTAAGCCCAATTTACATAAATGTCTGCAAAGTGCAAATAAGAGCCTAAAAAGGAAACAACAAAGCATTTACAAAATTATCAAACCTTCTGTGTAGATTTTAACTGTGGAAGATTTTTTTCATAGGAAAAGTTTTCCATTAAGGGAAAAAATTGTCAATGTTGCCTGTTAATTTGCTAGCATTTGGTTGCCATGGTGACAAGTATAGGTATGTTCCATCTTAAAATGTATAAAATATCCATAAATACCTGAAAAGTACATGTCCCACCTCTGTGACCTTCACCTATCTTGAAAAGTAGGTTGTGCTTGTACAAGACTCTCCATTATATTCTGTCGGAGTTTTGAATACTGTAACGGTGTGCTTGCTGTACTCAGTACTCCCAAAGAGCAGTACAATGCAAGAACAACCTACTCCCCATTCTGCAGGGAAACTTTTGAGGGCCAATACTAAAGATAGGTGTTGGTCCTACCTCTGGGACACGCACCTAACTTGAGATTGATGTGCCATGAATGCCTGAGATGGGATCACCCTTTTAATGTTACACAAGTATAGGAAGTTGTTTGAATTGCACTAAGCATTGTACTTATCGAACATTACATTTGTTTGCTATGGTCATCAATGCGAAGAACACAAATACTATGGAAAAAACCTGGCTTGGTGATTAAGCAACTCTGGAACATTCACTAAAAAGGTGTTAAACAAAGGTTTAGGGAGTAAAGATATTATACCAGGCCTTCCTTTACTGGAGGCATACATTCATTTTATTTTCACATCTTCACATCTAAATACTCTGTCTAACTCAGAATGGCTTTGGTTTTTTAGTGCATAGTTATGAGATGGATTTGCTTTTTTGGTATTATAGAACAGATGTCTATCTGATTTGCTTTATTAAAAAGGACTGAAATGTGAATTACATTATCAGTGTGATTTTGCATCTGTACCTATGATTTGCATGTGTAAGTGAGAAAGGACCTGGTGATCTATCTAAACATATACTGACATTTAAAGCTGAAATATGTCAATATCAAAAATTCTATCACTGGCTATTAGTATTTGCTAGTAACATTGGTTACATACATTTAAAGCAAAAATCCTGTCTTACTGAAACT
Organism: Phyllomedusa bahiana; assembly: GCA_025379985.1. Classification (NCBI taxonomy): domain Eukaryota; kingdom Metazoa; phylum Chordata; class Amphibia; order Anura; family Hylidae; genus Phyllomedusa; species Phyllomedusa bahiana. The sequence continues at coordinate 9,919 of JAODAL010046398.1, read as the reverse complement.
TGCATCATTTCATTAAAAATTCTGACACTACTTAATAACAGACAATAAGCTGTCACCTTTTATGTAAAACAACTAGATCCAAAAATCATGAATCTGTTTTATAGAAATTATTTACTGATGATCCTGTGACCATTGATCATGTCAACTGGAAATATACTGCAGTAATGGCATCATGTTATATTAAAGGGGTTTTTGGCACGCTATTTCTCTGCACTCACTCTGTCTTCTCAGGCTGTAGGTGGATTTACAGCAGTTATTACCATATATTAACTTCAAGCAGTTACTCTGACAGAGCAGGAGATTGTTATCTGTAATACAATTACAGATCAATGCTTCTCAGTTCTCACAGCACCTGTACCTTTTGTTTACTGCAGTTAATCTTGTTCGATTTAATTAGTTCACTCAGAGCTGAGTCCCATCAGTCCAGTAGTTTGACATCACTCCCTGCTCTCAGCTAATCAGATAACAAGTATGCAGGTTACCATAGAAATCTGTGTGTACTCAGAGAGGTGCTAAAACGTCTCTAACACATTACTAAAGTAAAATCTATTGATCAATGTATTTAGGAAATGTCTTCATCTAACAGTCCCTTTATATTTAAACCTAATCTTTGTAGTGAAAAAAACCCTTTAAGCTGTTAGTTAAAGGGAATGTGTCATAAAAAAATGACTTATTGTTTAATTCACATTTTTATGTTAAACACATTTTGTAGGAATTTTTGGTTATGTTTTTTTTTTTATTTTCCATATCACTTTCAATTTTTTTGTAATAATTCTTAAGTCCTGCAGTTTTCACTTTGGCCACTAAGCCTAATAATCGTTTGACACTTCCTGTTCTGTTTAGAGAGCTTTTCACCAGTGTGCTCATTATCAGTAACAGCAGGGTCAAACTGAAAGGAGACACCAATGTGTACAGATAACACAGAATTCACCAGTCACAAGAGGAGATGTCACAGCTCCCCCTCTCCCCTCCCTTCACAGTGAAAACTATCCTATATATCTCTATGGGACAGAAACTGTCTTACGAATCCTATGGGCATGAAGCTGCTGTAAAGTATCTCTCTGACTGCTGTAACAGCAGTGCAAGCAAGAATGTCTTCCCCACAATCATATATAGATGACCGAATTGAGAAATCTACCATCGGGAAATAAAAACGGCCAAGAGGAAAAGAATATGATCAGGGTCTTGATTTAATAAGTAAAAAAAAAAATTGGCGACATATTCCCTTTAAGTGTTCCAGTGTAGGTAAATCTGAAAACTGACCATTGATTAAAACAGGTCTAAAACTTTCTTTGTTGCCAATAGCAACCAATTAGACCCCTCCCCTTTCATTTTTTTAGAGCACTATATAAATTGAAAGGGGAGCTCTGATTGGTTGCTATGGGCAACTAAGAAAGTCTTAGACCTATAAAGTTTTCATACATGAGGTCCTTTATGTTTTGTAGGGAAATTTGGATATGATCTACAAAGTTAACAAGTTCTCAAATACTTCTTGTAATATTCTTGTGGATGGTCCCAAGTCTCTGTGATAATGCGCAGAATGTATATCATTCACTCTTAACAACCACCTATTTTTAATACTTTAAGAAGTTTTCCTGGATCAAAATTTTAGGACCTATCCCTAGGCCTCTCCACACCCACACCACTCAGCTGCTTGAAAGGACTAGAGTCCTCAGGATAGGGTTGTGGCCCATTTATTGTTTACATTGCTCCATATACCTGCTCACCGGACATTAAAGAGGTTTTTATACCATAGAGTTTGATGGCATATCGCTAAGATATTCCATCAAGGTCTGATAGGTGTAGTCCCACCTCTGGGACCTGAACCTATCTTGGTAATGGGCCCCAAAAGTTTTGGCTCAGAATGGAAAACCAGTCACGCTTGCACACGACTCTCCATTCTATTCTATATGAATTCCGAGCACAGCCAAACAAAAAAGTTTTTTGTTCTAGGAACTCCAAAGAAAAAGAGAAAAAAAGTAGTTGTGTGCAAATTCAACTGGTTCTTCATTCTGTACCAAAATTTTGGGGAGTTTGTTCCCTAGAAAGATGTGGATCCCATAGGTGGGACCTGGATCCATCAGACTATGATGGCATATCCTTACGATTTGCCATCAAACTCTATGATAGAAACCCCTTTTTAAGTAGCGATCATGCAGGATATTGCAGATTTTTTCTTATTCTTAACTAAAAGGGATAATAGGAAGGTGCCCATTGTCTAAAAGGTTAGTATGGTTTTTAATATTCTGAAGAAAATTTAAAGGGGAAAAGGGTTACATGACTTTCGGCTCCATATCTTTTTCATTCACTACGTTTTGGCCCCAGTATGCCCCAAACTGTGTGGGGGGAAAGACTCTTCTTGAGGAAAAGCCACCAATAAATTTGGGTTGGTGTGGGATGTATCACCTATAGACCTCATGACGTTTTGCATGAGCAAAGGCTTAGGGGAAAAGAGTGAGGAAATCCACAGCGAAACTCTTTGGATGTAGTTATCCTAAATTCAAATGTAGCTGCAGGGCTTTGAAAAGGGAAAAAAGGTTTTGAGACAAACCATTAAAAGTTCGTGCAGACAGCTGTTTTGGGGTTTTTTTTGCCCCTTGTCAGTGAGTTTTAACTTACGGGTTTTGGGCGGGTGAGGGGAAAAAAGGGCTTAGGGGGGGGAAAGATCTCCCCTTGGGGAAAGCCCCCAAATTAAGTTTTGGTGTGGGGTTTACTCTCCTATCAACCTCACTGACTGTTTTGTAAAAGCAAACCTTATGGGAAAAAGATTGCATGAGGGGAGTGTCACCAATACGTCCTGTTATGGTAGGGTGTGTAGGGAATGAATGAATAAAAATCCTATGTACAGCTTACAAAGTACTGCTGTTTATGGGAAAAGGATTCTGCCCATAGGGTAAGTAACCTGGGGGGAAAAGTATTAAAGTAAAACAAAAAGGTTTAAAAAAATATAAAAAATGTAATTTACCCTCTTTGCCATATTACAAATAAAAAAAATTTTAGTTAAAAAAATTTGATATCCCCACACCCGTAAAAGTCAAATCTTTAAACAAAAACACCCCTAACTGTACACCATAGAAGAAACAAAATCCAAACGCCAAAATTGTGTTATTTTGGTCATTTCATATCCCCAAAAATTAAAAAGGATCAAAAAATGCATATACCAAAAAGGTCCCAAAAAAAAACTACATTCAGCCCAATTTTTGGTTAAAATTTTTTCCCCATTTTCCTCCCTAAAACCGGGTGGTTTTTTTATGGTACGGTAATTTTATATTTAAAATCCCTTGTTTTTTTTATGACCCTCTATGTATGGATTGTAAGACTTTTTTTACTAGGGTGATTGCTTGTATCAGATATTTTGGAAGTTTTTAAAATTTTATTTTTTAGATTATGTTATTTTTAAAAAAAACCATTTTATTTTTTTATTATAGCTAGGGGCAATATTAAAATGGTATTTTAAAAATTTTTGAAATAGTTTCTAAGATTAAATTTTTTTCCGATTTTTTGGATATTTGAATATATGTTATGTTAGTCAGGATCCAGGTGCTTTGGGTATATTTATCTTGTATTTTGCATTGGCGTTGTGATATTATATTGTTTTCAGAAAATAAAGATTGTGTTACTGAATTGTTAATATTGGGTCTTGGCTTGTGTTTTTTAAAAAGGGGCCCATTGATAGGCAGTGTAAGAAGAAGGGGTAGGGGTGGGGGACCCAGTGCTTTTTTTGGGGTTTAAAAATTACTTATGACCCCCGGGTTTAAAATATGTGAAATGCTGGGAAAGCTTTAAAGTTAAACTCGGGAAAGGTCAAATTTCATGATATTGTCCCAATATGTTTTATTGAAATATACCTATGACGGAAGTGACTTGCTGATTGCAGTTATGTGCGAGTGTGTTGGACAGTGGAATGGCTTTATTTTAGATGGACCATTTCAGGAGAGTCAGGTAAGTTTATTGATGTAAAATATCTTGAACAATTACCATGAAAAAAACTGAAGAAGTCTTGTATGGGGTTATATGGGGTTCTTTTAGAAACACCTGTTTTCAGTTTCAAAGATATATTGTATTTTATGCCGTTCTCTTGTTCCAATTATGCAAATAACCACAGTAACTTTCTCCACAGACGGAGAATATTTCATTTGAAGAAATGAAAAAATATATTTAAACAAGGGGGTTTTCAATATTTGAGGAAAGAAAGAGACTGTAACAATGACTATTATTCGGGATCCATATTTCATCCTTTATTCATGCAGTCTCTGTATTCAGCTATTAGCTGGTATTTGTCCCCTATTTGAGTTATTTACTGTTTTCCTTTTCTATTTTAGTCTTTTCGTGGGGATTAATCAATTTTTAAATTTAATAAGGCGAATTTTTTATCATTAAATTTGTAAGAAGCATTTAAGGGATGAAAAGGTAGTATGTAAGGGGGAGAACCTTTAAATTTTCCATCTCAGTATTATTGTGCTCTTTTTCTATTTATTAATGTGCCACACAATTTTCTCCAGTGTATATCCTTTTTTGTGGTATGTGCCCGTCTTGCCCCTTTTGTGCTAAGGTTCAGCAGATCACTGTGTGTAAATGGTGCCAAATACTGTCGGCATGTTCGCTGCCAGTTTTTAGAAGTCGTCAGAGGGCATTGCTTGCCTGATGTAGGGGCAGTGTTGTGGCTATGAACACTGCACCTTGGCATTGATCTATAGAGAGGGACCATAAAGAGAACATATACAAGGCAGAGGTAGGAGAAATAAGTATTGTGGTAGTGACTGTTTGTAATGCTAGATGGAATTATTGTGTGTATCACAGAACAGCAGGCCTGTTTACAGCTGTCAAGAGAGTTGATAGTAGGAGACTGAAAGACAATGAGAGTCACTGTGTCTGCCACTTTGTTACTATGGGACCATTTGTCAAGTGTAGTGCAGTGTATACTGCAAGGATGCAATAATGACTTGCATGTTTGCGGCTATAAATGTTCAGAATCTGTAAGGCTAGGTCTACACGGCATTGGACAAAAAAATCATTAAAACCCCAAATCTAAAAACCTTGAAAAACTGGTTTTTTTTGTCCAGTTTTTGTCACAAATAGCTCAAAAATACGTTTTTTGGGGGTTTTTTGCTTGTTCCCGTGTTTTTCCCACTTTTTTTTGCAAAAAAGACATCCTTCAAATTGTGTGGTTTCTGCAAAACACGCACCAAAAAATGTCTGTTGCTTTACATATACTCTAATATTAAATTTCTGCTCTGCTCTGTCATTTTTTGCAACATGTTTTAAAACGGCCAGCAGCAAAAAAGAGCAGAAAAAAAATGTTCTGTGGTGTCTACAGAATGCTTTTACTATTAAAGTCCTTGGACTTTTTTCATTTTTTTTTCAGCATTTTTAGAAATGAAAAACCTTTTAAAAAAACAGCGTTTTTGTTGCTGTGTAGCAACCCAAGGGGTTTTCCCCCAGGGATGGGGCAAAATATGTGGGAATTTTGTCTTAAAAAAATTATTTTGTAATTTTGCATGGGTTTTGGGGGAAAGGTTCTGTCCACGGTTTGAGATTTTTTGTCCCCCTAACCCTTGAATGCACATCCCTGCCTAAAAAAACCCGATGGAAGATTGAGATGTTCTAAGTTTTTTTGGAACAACCGCGGTTTTTTAAAAAAATTCCAGTGAAAATCAGTGTGATAGGAATTTTTTCTATTTTAAATCTAATGGATTGTTTAAAGTGGGTTTTCAGACGGTTTTCTAATATAAAAACCATTTGAAAATCCATCTGAAACCTTGCCCCTGTTTGGGGCCTAAAAATTCTAGTGTATGTAGTGTCGGGGTGGGATGCCCAGGGCCGCCAGTGGTTTTTTTTCTGGGGCCCACCAGGAAGTTTTTGTTGGGGGCCAAAACCCGGGAGTTGATTCTCTGGCCCACTTACAGCTGGGCCCCCCGTCCCCCTTCTGTACATGCCCTTAAACGTTGCCTTTGCTTTTTGTCTTTTTCTCTGGGTTTTGCCCCCTTTAAAGGGTAATTTTTGAGTTTAAAAAGAAAAAAAATTTTGTTCTGCCTGCCCAAGGGACCCTTGGGGGTTTTCTCTATTCCTTGTGGGGCCAAACTAGCTTGAGTTTTTTTCATGAGAAAAACATGGAGGGGAAAAGTAGTCTCCAATAAAAAACAAGTAAAGTCCCCGTAAAAGGATGTGCAATGTGGTAGGGAAGGCCTCCAAAAAAAAATAGTGGCACGGGACGTAAATTCAAACTGATTTAAGTGGTGTCTTACAATATGAAAGTTATGACCAAAATGATGACTAAAGGAGAGAAAGCCGAAAACACTTGTTAAATCCAGGGTATGTGTTAAGGGTCTAATCTTATGTAAACTGTAAAGCAGGGGGGTTTCAACCCGGTTCCAATTTTGAAAAATCCCAATCCCATCCCTGCTTTTTTATAATCTATATCGGGGATGTGGGAGATGTGTTTCCAAACTGGAGAGCGACTCCTGTTGTAAAATGTTTCCTTCTTAAATTTCTTTTGTTGGTCCCCTCCCTTTTTTTTGAAACCCATCTGCACTTGTGTTGTTTAGGAACGGATGAATAGGATGGTATGCTAGGTTTGGGGAAGAGAAAGTGAGTTTTTTTGTTCAGTCGTACCCTTGGTAAACAAGAGGAATGTTTTCTTGGGATAGTGATGCCAAGTGACGAAGCATGAAAATTTAGGGGTGATTGTTTTTAAAAGGTGTAGTTTTTGCCGGGAAAGGGTAAATAGTGGACAGGATTTTTTTTCCTGGGAACAAAAATAAGGGCCTATTTTTCCCCAACATACAAGGGGGTAGATGGTGGGCAAATGGGCAATATCAAAGGGTTGTTTTTCCCACTAAATTTTTTCCCTTTGGTTCAATGGAAAAAGTTCCACCCCCCTTTTTGTTCCAAAAGAAAAGTTTTGGTCCCCATTTCAAGATAGGGCCCGTGGTGAAAAATTTTTTAAAGATTTTCTCAAATACGTCTTTTGCAACCAAAGTATTTTTCCCCTTTTTTTAAAGGGGTTTCTTTCACTTTTTTTTAACTCGGGGATCTTATCTAAAGGGAAACTTTGTGGGGAGTCGAACTTTTTCAGGAGGAAACTTTTGGTTTAAAAAGCTGTAAAGGTAATCTGGTTCTCCCTTAATATACTGCGGTTTAAAAACCCTGAGGAATAGTGTGAAAAAGGTTACCTGTGCTTCACCTCTCCCCCATAGAACACAAGCATACATATTACATGCTGTAGTGTGCACTGAGTAACTTACAGACTCCCCCCGACGTGGCTCTCCCATAGAAAAATTACTTTAAAACAATGTCCAAGTGGTATCACTGTATGTGCGCTTTTCCAACTTTGAGCTGTCTTAAAGGGCCGTGTTTTTTTTTTTTTTTAAATGAATTTCGGGGGAAAGGTTTTTATTTTTTTAAGAAGCCAAAATTTTGGGAAAGTGTTTGTGTTCGTCTTTGTTTTCTTCATGAGATTTTTCTGGGGTGATAGGGCCTCTTTAAGCAACACTGTGTTCTTAGGTGGTTGTTATATTGTTGCTGCAGTTAAAAAATTGGGACGTCTTTTTAAAAAGGGGTGGGATTGGTTTAAAGACCAAAGGTCCAGCCTTTTACCGGTGTAAAAATAGGGGGGCTGTGATAAAGGGTTGCCAAAAGTACCCCTAGAGGCATGAAAAACGCTGCAATTTAGTACATTGGTGCAGTCCGAATTGCTGGGGTTCCGGGAGAAAAGCTTTCCCCTTTCCCCTTTCAGGTATTATCCAAAGAAAATTTTGCAAAAAGTATAATAAAACTACTTTTCCCAAAATGAAAGTCGTGCCTTCGGGGGGCGATATTGAGTTTAAATCTTGTAAATTCTATGATATGCTTAAAAAATCTTTCCATTACTTATGATTTTGGTTTTTAAAAGGAATTATTTTCTAATTAAATTTGAGTGCTGTAAAAATTTTAAGTCTGTTGTTTTTATGCTTTAGGAGTCTAAATTTGGGGGTTCAGTGATAGGATGTTTTTTTTTTATTTGACACTCTGCGCGTGAAAAATGCCTTTAATTTTTGGGTTATTAGTGGAAAAAAACATCCAAACATGCAAGAAGATTAATCCCAAGACGCTTGTTCATTTAATGGGTATACAAAAAGTAGTATGTGAAAATATGGTGTGTTTAAATAGCTACTTATGATAAACCAAATTTTTCGGCATCTGTTGCTAAATATAATTTACAGATAACAGTGTGTTTAATATAGTTAGCAGTCCAAGTTATCCCATTTTCATTGGGTCTGTCCTGTTTTTTTAAAAAAAGGGAAAGAAATACTGTCCTATAGATTTTTAAATGTAACCAGGACATAGGGGTATACTTTGGACAGAAAATGTGTAATACCTTGCACTGTAGAAGAAACCTAATTGGATTGCAATGTAAAAAATAGGGTTGCAGTAGATGTTAGTTTTGTAGATGTAATTTGCAAGCATGGGGCTTCTTCACACAATAAACACATAAATCATATCCAACATAACAGCATTATACATGGAATATAATTAAATGAAGTGTGAGAGGTTCAGACATGGTGAACTTTAAGAACTTGTTGACTATAGCCCGCTATGCAAAAAAAAGTGACCTAGAATGGGTACCAACCGTGCCATGTAATTATAGAGAATACCTTATAGGGGTTGTCTCACTATGAAGATTATAGTTGAAAATGTGGGGAACCAAATCTAAGGATTTTACGTCCTTGGTTACTATTGGCAAAGTGCTCGGTTTTTAGAAATGGGCTGGTTTACATGTGCTTAGCAACGGTGTTTGTTTACTGGTAGGGAAGCATTCGTCCTGCCCAAGGTCGTGCACATGCAAAGGAAAGGCAGTTAAGAGGAGGGGCAGGGATGTGTGCATTGGCAGGAAAGGGAGGAGTAGCAGTGAGGGGGACATACAGGGGGGTTGTGTGTATTGTATCCTCTCACTGCTTCTCCTCCTTCCCTGCCATACACACATCCCTGCCCCTCCTCTTAACTGCCTTTCCTTTGCATGGCACGACCTGGGCAGGACAGAATGCTTTTCCCCGACCAGTAAAACAAACACCGTTGCTAAGCACATGTAAACCAGCCCGTTTCTCTAAAAACCGTAGACATTGCCATAGTAAAAACCCCGGACGTACATCCTTAGATTTTTGGTCCCCACCCTTTTCAAAATATAATCTTCGTAGTGAGACAACCCCTTTAACTGCCTTGCTACATCTAGGCTCTTAGCAATGGTTACTAACTTACTAACTTACATGTAATGTTAAGGGAAGAGCCTTTCAAACAAGTGCACTTCCACAGTTAAACATGTCGCTAGCTACTTTGTTAAGCAGAGTCGAGCGAAACACAGGATTTCACCATTATGTTCTCAACAGAGAAGTAAAGTAAAATTTGAGATGGATGAGAAGTCAGCAGTGGGGTAATGAAGTATAGAGTTAGCAAATCGTGGATTCCTGTAGAAAGCTGTCAGGTTAGCAATACACCAACTGCTTTTAACACTTAGGTAGTCGATTTATAGTCTAGTCACACTGTGTTGTCAAACCTGACAATTTTTCTCAGAAGCTGGATCTCTAGTTACAAGAAAGAACAATTCTCCCAACGATATGAGCATAAATACAGAAGGACAGAGGGGTGATAAATGTTATATTGGTGAGGTTCTAACAACTCAGCCTCAATAGCTTGCTCCCAGGGATCCACCTACATGATGGTGGCCAGTAAGGGTCTGACTGGAAAAGCGATCAAGCATGTCATAAATTTCTAATTAAGCAGCTGAATGCAATGTCTAAACCTAAGCATAAGGGCCAAAATGGATCCCTGATACACATTCTGTATGGACTATGCTTCTGCCCTCTTGCCTCCCTATTCTTATCGGTACTCCGAAAATATAACACAGCCTTCTGTGAATGAAGCCTTACTGAGGATTCAATTTTAG
>JAODAL010046397.1:0-30959 GCA_025379985.1 Phyllomedusa bahiana | reverse complement strand
TGTAGGGGGAGAGGGCAAACCAAAAAGCCCCGTCTTTTCCAGACCCGCAATCCAGCAAACATCTAAATGCTGTCAGATTTTGGAGAGCATTATGACATTTGCTGTTTAGACCTAAAACCCATCACCCCTTGCTAGCTGACAATTCAGTTACTCTACAGCACAGGTGTCAAAACACCAGGCCCGCGGGCCACATCCGGCCCATGATCTCCCTGACTCCGCACGGCTGTTTTACCACAGCCGAGCAGAGTCAGTCAGCTAGTACAGGGAGAAGGCAGGAGGTATCGTTTCCCTCCCACCTTCTCCCTTTGTATGTACAACGCTCGGTGAGCGCTGTACATGCGGCGTCGCAGGGGGCGTGACGCGCCGTTTTACTCACACCACCTGTGATGCCCCCAGTGATGCTGGGTCTCCTCGGCAGCAGCCTCTGGGGGACTATATGGGGCCATCTGCCTGGCTACTGGGGGTCTATGTGGGGCATGTACCTGGCTACTGGGGGGGGGGGGGCGGCTATGTGGGGCATGTACCTGGCTACTAGGGGCTATGTGGGGCATGTACCTGGCTACAGGGGGGCTATATGGGGCATCTGCCTGTCTACAGGGGGGCTATATGGGGCATCTGTCTGGCTACTGGAGGGCTATATGGGGCATCTATCAGTCTACACAGGGCTATATGGGGCATGTACCTGGCTACAGGGGGGCTATGTGGGGCATCTCCCTTTCTATATAGGGCATATTACCTGGCTGCAGAGGGCAAAAATACCTATCTACCTACATGGGCAGATATAACTCATCTACATTGGGCTTTATAGCCCCTTATCTATTATATAATTATATCGGACCTTTAAAGCACGTCGTGAGGCCCCCGGTGAAAACGAGGTTGACACCCCTGCTCTACAGAGAGGAGGACTGCCATGCAGTATGCAAGGTCAATAGAACTGGAGCCCACGGCGCGTGCCATGCAGAGAAGATATGGAAAGGAGAACAAAACAACCTTGACATTTCACAAGTGTTATGATTTCTACATGAAAACCCTCAACCCTGCACCAGAGGCATCCTGACCGCCCAGCAGAGACCTGCAAAATAATCTGGATTCTCACCGAGAACAAGTGACAGTGAAGACAGCGGCGGATTTCATGATGGATTTTTACTTCAACTGTCTTCCTGGAGGATCTCTGTGATAATCCAGAGACATGTCCACTTTGGTAAATAGCATTGGTTAGGATTCTGGGGCACATGTACAATATTGGCTGCAGCAGAAAAGTGTTGCAGAATGCGCCGAATCGTGACCTAAATAGTAGCATTTCCGCCCTCAATTTTAATTCTGCAATCAAAGAACTTAAAATTTTTATTTTTTTTTTAAATACAAAGTGTCCCATGAGATCAACCACATCCCCCTCCTCACAATCCTGCGTGCATCTGCAAAGGGCCATTCACACAGGCAGATAAGCTGAATATTTGGCGCCAACAAATGTATTGTTTGTTCTAGACACTTGCTGTTCACGTGACAATGGGGTGGGTTTTCATTAAAAGGGGTGTTGCCTCAATGAGTGTGCAGCAAGTATCTATGCCAGAATCTTGGTACCAAGCAAGTCAACAGCTGGACTAAAACCCCTAGAATAATCCACACAATTATATATATGCCTCAGTGTCTTAAAGCCCTCGGTTTGTAAACTAAGTACTGTCAAAATGTGGTTGGATGAATACAAGACGCGAGGGACTTGACACCTAATTGTTTATACTTTAGAGGACACTGTGGCCTGCGCTTACGGGCCAGGGGCTGAGGAGAAAGATGTGGTGGGGAACGGCTTCTGCTACAGAGTCTTCGCCAACATGGAAACTATCTCATCCAAACTCACTCCACTGTGCCCTTATCTACTACACTGCTGAGTAAAGGGCACAGTGGAGTGAGTTTGGATGAGATAGTCTGCGCCAATATGAAAACTATCTATCTATATATCTATAGGTAGGTAGGAGTCATCCTGGGATAAGAACCAAGCCCTAAAGTGGAGGCATTTTCTAATAACAGTCACTGTCCTGGAACGGGGTATCCACTAATGTTAAATACGTGCTGAAATTCTAAAACAGTATAAACCACTTAGAAATTTGGTGACCCCTTCTTGTTCTAATTTTATATTAATTGAGGAGACTATAAAAATGCCCCCTGTGTTGTGCAGTTTCTATATGGTGCCTCCTGGAAAAGTATTAAAGGAACAGAGAAAATTGTCAAAAAGCATAAAAATGGGAGGGGTATTCTCCCACCATGCACTTTTATGTCAAATCGATAGGATATGGCATCACAGTCTGATAGGTGTGGGTCCCGCCTTTCTCAGAAATGGACCCCAAGTGTTGGCTCAGAATGGAGACCCGGTTTTGCCTGCAGACAGCTCTCTATTCTGTTTTATGGAAGCTCCGAGTACGGCCAACACCGATCTCCTGTACTTGGAAGCTCCATAGAACAGAATAAAGAGTCGTGTGCAAATGCAACAGACTCTCCTTTCGAAGACAAGAGACTTCCAGGGGTCTGTTCCTGGGATAAGTGCGGTTCCCAGAGGAGGGACCCGCTCCTATTAGGCTTCGATTGATCAAAGTCTATGGTAGGAACATCCATTTAACATCACAGAATCAGCTACAATAGCACTTTTTGACTTGCTTTACCTGTATTAGTTACCTGCTTAGTTGTCTTATTTTTATTTTGTTTTAGTTTGATATTTTAGAGTGTTTAGAACAAATTACTCTTTGATTTCATATTTTACAAAATGGACTTTAAATTTTTCTTTAAAATAAAAAATAAAAATAATTCCAATTTGAATCCAGTGGTGAAAGCAATTAATGGAATGGAGGTGCCTGCACTTACCTCAGTCATTACTGTGTGGTCACGTCCGTAATGAAGCATGTGTAGAACACAGAACATAGACTGCATGTAATCACGTGTAAAGCCTCAATGATTGAAAAACACCACATAATGCAAAAAACAACACACACCCCAAAAACCAACATCATACAGGGGGAGAAAGCAACAAAACAGTAGTCAGACTAATTAAGCTTATAGCCAACAGCAAGACTCCTGGTCGTATAGGTTCATCAGTAGGGATCATTATAGGTTCAATGCTTCCTATGGGTCTATTGCATGTATTTGGAGCACATAAAGCATGAATGGTAGAAGAGAGCACTGAATATACAGAAAAACTAACAGGACAGGCGAAAAGATCAGTGTAGACCACATGAACGATGGCTGCAAAGAGCGAGATAATGCTGCCGATACTTGTTCTTTCCTAGAAACTCGACCACCAGGGACACTGACATTTACCCCTTCCCTGCCCTAGACCACCAAGGACACTGACATTTACCTCTGCACTGCCCCCGACCACCAGGGATACTGAAATTAACCCCTTCCCTGCCCTAGACCACCAAGGACACTGACATTTACCTCTGCACTGCCCCCGACCACCAGGGGTACCGACATTTACCTCTGCACTGCCCCAGACCACCAGGGGTACAGACATTTACCTCTGCACTGCCCCAGAACACCAGGGGTACCGACATTTACATCTGCACTGCCCCCGACCACCAGGGGTACCGACATTTACCCCTTCCCTGCCCTAGACCACCAAGGACACTGACATTTACCTCTGCACTGCCCCGACACCAGGGATATGACATTTACCCCTCCCTGCCTAGACCACCAAGGACACTGACATTTACCTCTGCACTGCCCCCGACCACCAGGGGTACCGAGATTGACCTCTGGACTGCCCCCGACCACCAGGGTTACTGACATTTACCTCTGCACTGCCCCCGACCACCAGGGATACTGACATTTACCTCTGCACTGCCCCCGACCACCAAGGACACTGACATTTACCTCTGCACTGCCCCCGACCACCAGGGGTACCGACATTTATATCTGCACTGCCCCAGACCACCAGGGATACCGACATTTACCTCTGCACTGTCCTAGACCACCAGGGATACCGACATTTACCTCTGCACTGCCCCAGACCACCAGGGGTACCGACATTTACCTCTGCACTGCCCCAGACCACCAGGGGTACCGACATTTACCTCTGCACTGCCCCAGACCACCAGGGGTACCGACATTTACCTCTGCACTGTCCTAGACCACCAGGGATACCGACATTTACCTCTGCACTGTCCTAGACCACCAGGGGTACCGACATTTACCTCTGCACTGCCCCAGACCACCAGGGATACTGACATTTACCTGTTCTTTACCATAGGCTACCAGTGATGCTGGTTTATCTATTTCATTGCCATAGACCACCAGTTATGCAGACAAATTCCTCTCTGCTGTAGCCTCCAGTGATGTTACCACAGCCGTATTCCAAAACCAAACTAATTATCTGGTGTTCAAGATTTAGTGTCTTTGGTTTGGCTAGCCCAGTTCAGAAGGATCAGGTCCCTACTTTTCCGGCTTATTAGCTACAAAAGGCAGCAGTAAAATATTTGGTTTATTTACCAGTAAATACGAAGTCTTCTAAGGACAGAGACCAGCACAGAACATGCCAGAGCTTGTTATTATTTAAAAAATAGTATTTTCTATACAGGAAGACGCGTTTCATGCACTTCATCCAGTTTCGTGGCTGAGAAGGCGCATTACCTTCACATGCTATCGTGTCGGGCAGCCATTAAGAATGGGCACATTAGAAGTGCCTTATTTTCACCGTCTCTGGATATATTAGATGGACATTCTATATGGAAATCAAAAGGACCAAATATTGTACAGGAATATTTTGTTTAGTTTACTAAAATGAATCCAAAGGAAAAATAGTTGTGCCCAATCTATTAGAGAAATTACACATTTAATCGGGAACAACCCCTTTAAAACAACTTATGTCATCAATGCGCTAGAGATGACCCAGCAGATATGATGGACTTCAGGTTGTAACCTCCACTTATTCTATGTATAGAGGTAGTGGGTCAGGGTGTTGCATTAAAGGCTCCCTATAATTAACTAGTGTAGGTTAGGGAAAGGCTAACCATGGTATTCTTAAAAGAGACGGCTGGCAGGACCTCCACACTCTCCACTGGTTATCACATCCTGCACAAGTCTACTTTGCCATTGAACTACCTGTAGATAGTCCACCATTGCAGCACATCCAATGCAAAATCTAGTTCAAAGGATGGGGGGGGGACAAAAAGGGATTAGCCAAGTGGAATTCTGCTCCCCCAATGCTATGTCTCCCATTACACAAGTCTTCATGGGGCTGAGTGAGGTTAGAATAATCATGACTGCTTTGTTCTAGAATGAGCATCTCCTGTCCTATAACCGTTGATGGTAACCTGAAGGATACCGATCATCTTGTGACAATTTCACCTCTATAGGGTGGAGTTACAGTGCCTTGCGAAAGTATTCGGCCCCCTTGAACTTTTCAACCTTTTGCCACATTTCAGGCTTCGAACATAAAGATATAAAAAAAAAAAAAATTTTTTTGTGAAGAATCAACAAGTGGGACACAATTGTGAAGTGGAACGAAATTTATTGGATATTTTAAAATTTTGTAAAAAATAAAAATGAATGGGCAAGAATTTCAGTCTCTCGATGGGCAAAACTGATAGAGACAAACCCCAAGCGACTTACAGCTGTAATCGCAGCAAAAGGTGGCGCTACAAAGTATTAACTTAAGGGGGCCGAATAATATTGCACGCCCCACTTTCCATTTTTTTTATTTTTTACAAAAGTTTAAAATATCCAATAAATTTCGTTCCACTTGACAATTGTCTCACTTGTTGATTCTTCACAAAAAAAAAAAAATTTTATATCTTTATGTTTAAAGCCTGAAATGTGGCAAAAGGTTGAAAAGTTCAAGGGGGCCGAATACTTTCGCAAGGCGCTGTATATGAAACCACAAGCGAGAAGCTCTTGAAGTTAACCTGCAGGAAAGTCTGTGTGCCTAACATATACTGTTATCTAACCATCAAAATATGAAAAAAACTTTGAGATTCTTAGTTCACATGTTTTGATCAAAAAATGCTTAAGCCACCCACGGCTTACAACGGGATCTGAAGGCGGGTGGTTCTACTCTATTTTTTACCTCTCACTAGAGTCAAATTCAGACTTCTCATTGGGTCAACCGACCTCCATTATCCAGAGAGAAAATAAAAAAACACCAATCCTGCAAGCAAACTGCACTGATATAACAACCTGTGGAAGTGGGCGGGGTGCAAGAGACCAAAATGGAGGCATTCATTCCTCCCTGTATAAATTAAAAGCAATATGTGCCAAATACAATGTATAGTTCTGCACAAAAAAACACATTTCTGAAAAACACAATGTGAACCTGGGTGCCACCGGCATGGTTGCGGCATATGTGTGTGTGTGTGTATATATACATACACACATACATACACACACACATTCCAATACCAGTGGCACACCAACTGCTAAAAGGGCTATGCAATACATGGAAACCTCTAAAGAAGCATTTATGCGATCTACAATATATGAAAAAAAAAACTTTGAGATTCTTAGTTCACATGTTTTGATCAAAAAATGCTTAAACCACCCCCGGCTCCAACGGGATCTCAAGGCGGGTGGTCCTACTCTATTTTTTACCTCTCACTAGAGAGAAATTCAGACTTCTCATTGGGTTAACAAAAGTCTGAATTTGACTCTAGTGAGAGGTAAAAATAGAGTAGGACCACCCGCCTTGAGATCCCATTGGAGCCGGGGGTGGCTTAAGCATTTTTTGATCAAAACATGTGAACTAAGAATCTCAGTTTTTTTTCATATATTGTAGATCGCATAAATGCTTCTTTAGAGGTTTCCATGTATTGTATAGCCCTTTTAGCAGTTGGTGTGCCACTGGTATTGGAATGCGTATATATATATATATTATATATATATGCCGCAACCATGCCAGTGGCACCCAGGTTCACATTGTGTTTTTCAGAAATGTTTTTTTATGCAGAACTATACGTTTGATTTGGCATATATTGCTTTTAATTTATACAGGGAGGAATGGATGCCTCCATTTTGGTTTCTTGCACCCCACCCACTTCCACAGGTTGTTATATTAGTGCAGTATGCGTGCAAGGTTAGTGCTTTTTTTTATTTTTCTCTCTGGATAATGGAGGTCGGTTGACCCAATGAGAAGTCTGAATTTGGCTCTATTGAGAGGTCAAGATAGAGTAGGACCACCCGCCTTGAGATCCTGTTGAAGGCAGGGGTGGCTTAAACATTTTTTGATCAAAACATGTGAACTAAGACTCTCAGTTTTTTTCATATACTGTAGATAGCATAAATGCTTCTTTAGAGGTTAGCTAACAGAGCACGAGTGAGGGTAAGAGCATCCTGAAAAACCGGCAGGTCTTATGTGGTGTTCCTTGTATGCAGTGCTTAGTATCTACCAAAATTGGTCCAAGAAAGGGCAATTGGAGAACCAGCAATGGTGCTCAGTGATGTGTGTAGGGAATGAAGGCTAGCCCAGCCAGTCCGACTCCCATAGAAGAGTTACCACAGCACAGACTGATAATGAAAATACATTTTGACCATGACCGAAAAAAGCTGTTTTAAAGCATCATTTTTGGCCACGTTTGAAGGCTCTTGTGTTACCGGCTTCTTTCTTAAAATGGTCTTCATTCACAGGCTGGGTTTAGACGGCTGTGATAGTGATGATAGTTGGGGTCTAGTAATATGAAGGGTAACATTTAGGGGCTGGTCTCCCCTCTGCACAGTGGTGGTCATCTGCTCAGTGCAGGTTCTGCAGACCGCTGACTATGCCAGAGGAAGATGCAGCCAGCCTGGCGTATCCCCATTTAGAGGTCTTGAGGGTCAGAATGGGAGCTGCTGTTAGAAAGCGGTTATTTATTTGGTGACAGAACTATCCCTGTATACGCTCAAATGAAGACCACCTCTTTACGTTGAAATACAGAGGTCATCACTAGCTGCGAATGGGACTTGGTAGCCATGCTGACCCATTTCCAAAGCATTTCCAATAGGCTTGTGAGCATCAGAACTGGACCATGAAGCACTGGAAGGCGGCAGCCTGGTCTGATGAACCATTTATTCTTGTACCTCGTGGACGACCAGGTGGGTGCGTTACTACCCTGGGGAAAAGAGGACACCAGGATGCACCGTGATCCTCTGGCTACTGTTATCACATGCATGTTATTTCAAAATGTACCCCCTAAACATCGAGCTGACCAAGTCCTGAGAGGAATTCTGGCTTCTTTCAGCAGGATAATGCAAAAATTGTTCAGAAAAGGTTGGAGGAACATGAAAAGTGATGACTTGGGCTTGAACAGTAGGCAGGTGGGATTAACGCTTAGGATGAATAGTATTGCAAATATATATATACTGTGTAATGCTATGTGCACCTGCTGAATGCAGTTCTTGTATAACTGAATGACTTGGTACTTTTTAGGCTATGTTCACACGGCTTAACTGCGGGACGTAATTACGCCCCGCAATTAGGCCGTGTGGACGGGGGCGGGGGGCCGGCGCTTCGCTGGCCCATTGACTTGCATTACCAGCGGCGCGTATACGCCGCTGGTAATTCACATGTCAATTATCTCCCCCCCACGGTGGATTCGCCGGGCAGGGAGAGGAGACGTAATCCATAGTTCTCTATGAGAACTGTGGATTACCGTAATGAATGGGCCGTTTTCAGCCCGTAATTTGCACGCTTCTGCGCGTAATGACGGACCGAAATATGGCCCATTTTAAGCCGTGTGAACATGGCCTTATTGGAATAGCATTGGCCATAGGAAGGAATTTACCCAGCTGCACTTTGAGCAATGAAAGTTTCTCTTCAGGGTCAAAACGTATGGAAATCAGGGTAAAAGTAAAATGTTACAAGCAGAAATTTTTTTTTTTTACAGGAGGTCACAGTAACATAAAACATTCAGAAGGAACCGGTTACAACTGAACGCTGCCGGCCTCTCACTGCCCTGTATACATATAAAACATAGGTTATGGCTGGAAACAGCAAATGTATCTGTTGGTGTAAAACAAAATGCAGACATAGCAGAAACATCACAGAGATGAGAGAGAAGACAGTGGGGGTCAAGGTAGAAGAATGACCTGCAACAAGCACGACACCGAGCACATACTGTGACCATAGTCATGAGGTGGAGGGATCGCCCCCGACTCCGCCAAGCACATGCCGGCCCAGACAGGGATAAGCCGACCTCTCCAGTGCTTTGATAAGGGGGCAAAAAGACGACAATACCACGTCTCCAATCCTTGCTTCCTGTGGTGGTTTTTCTGATATTATTCTCATATACTCAGGAGAAGAGAGCTACGACTGCAGCGCAACCCAACGGATGTAGCGGTTCTCAAGTCTGACTTACCAAGCCTAGAAACAGGACTAGACTAAAGCCAGTATCCACATATAGACCGCTGTTTCTGGATGCTTGCTCCTCAGTGCAGAGTAGGGTAGTGGAGGGCTGAGGCTGAAGATGTAGCTCAAAACTAGTGTTCCTCACTAGGGAGAGGCACCTATATATGCTGTGAATACCCCACTAAAATGCAACCCCTTCAGGCATTTCTCACGTGCTGAGCTCGCTTCATATGTTGCAGCTAGTGATTACAACCGCCGGCTGGTAATGGAGTCGGCTGCAAGCCCTGCTGTTAACACTTTAGACGACACGGTGTCTAAATGAACGGGGAACGGTGAGCACCCCCCCACACACACGACATAATCACAGGGTGACAATCAGTTGCCTGTATGTACACCTATTACACTATGCCATGGGCAAAGCCAGGGGGTAATGAATGAAAATCCTATACTGTATTGTACTGCAATATATAGAGGACAAGCGATCATGCCCCTCTAAGTATTAAATAAGCTCAAAAGAAAAGAGCTCCGATTGCAGCGCCGCATATCGGATGCCGCGTTCTCCATGTCATTGTTAGTCTCCACACACCTTCATTGTAACTCTTCTCAAGCTAAATCTAAAGCCTCTCCCACAGTCAGTACAGGTTTTGCCTTTAATCTCCTAGTCATATTACCAGGCTCAGTGAGTTGGAAATGACTTGAGGAAGGCAACAGCCAATAATTAGCGATGGAGTTGGAGCTCTTTTCCCTTGAGCTTGTTTGAATATATTTACATTTCCATGGAGCATTTATGGCTTGTAAGTCTCCACACACCTTCATGGTGCTCCCCCCCCTAATGAGGAACACTACCCCTTCTAGGATTGTTGACGAAAGTCACTGAAAAAGCATCTTGGTCTGCAGCCAGTTGTATGCAGCGAGGTACGCATCCAGCAGAATTCAACTCTGTTAGAACTAAAGGCCCCATGTATGAAAATGGTATAGGCCCAAGACGGTCTGTTGCCTGTAGCACCAGAGCCCCCCATTCATTTTTTTCAGAGCACTATATGAAATGAAAGGGGGGCGATAATTGGTTGCTAAGGGTGAGATAGAACATTTTAGACCAAGACAGTTTTCATACAAGAGGCCCCAAGTGTGTACCTCAAGGTTCTTCACCAGACAGGAGCCTTGCATCTAGCATCATCCTGACCTAATCTTCTTAGAGAACTGTCCAGACCTATCAATATGCTTCTATGCCACTGAGGAGGACTGCCCCATAGATCTATCAGTGTGTACCAGTGAAGTGACTTCAGACGTTGTATTGCCCCCAACACAATGTTTTGATAGAGGGTTATTCCTAATTTCAGCTGAACAAAGGGGTTTTGCCAAAGACTTTGATTGTATTTACTAGTGATTTGCCATCAAAGTCTGATAGGTGCGGGTCGCAGAGGTTGGACCTACACCCATCTCAGGAATAGGCCTGCGAAAGCCACAGAGCAAACTGAAGTCACTCTCCATTCTGTTCTATGTGAGCTCCCAGTACAGAAGAGCAGTGTGTTAGGCTCTGCTCGCAACTCCCATAGAACCGAATTGAGAGTGACTGCGCAAGTGTGGCCAGCTCTTCAGTTTGCTCTGTGACTTTTGGGGGCCAATTCCTGAGACAGATGCAGATCCCATATGTGGGACCCGCACCTATCCGACAATGACGACATATCCTAGCGACACGCCCTAATTTCCCATTGTGGTAAAAGCCCTTTCAGTCTTATTAGCGCTTACTGGTTTTAAGGTGTTCGTGGGGAAATTATTCGTAATTTCGTTGCCTTCAGGCAATTTGAGTATGTTTCAGACTTGTGGCTCAAGCACATGGCTGTAGTACGGCTTTGCTAAAACTATGGGCCACATGTATGAACCTGTTTAGGTCTAAAACGCACTTTTTTGCCCATAGGTTACTATGGGCCAAAGAGTGATTTTTAGACCTAAACAGTTTCTCACATGTGGCATTATATTTCCAGTGCCAAAAAAATAGGATGATTGGGCCCTCCCTGGGAATCCAAGCGTCTGCCAAAATCCTCTCCCTGATTCTACAGGATGGGGAGAGTGCTACTCCTTGGTATTAAAGGAGACCAGTGACTACTAATAGGCTCTATTAAGAACTGAGAGGTGGTGAACACCCACTTGACCATTTAGGAGTTTATTAGTATACTTGGTGCTGAAACAAACATCAAATATAGAAGAGGAATGGGGAAGAAAATGAAAAAAAAAAACAAAAAAAACAAAAAACAAATTATATAAAAAGGGCCAGAATTGGTGAAGCAGCAGCTCCCGGTAGATGCTACCAGCTTGATTTGTCAATGAATCTCACAGGTCATCTCTACAAGGGAGACTGTCAGAGGTTTTGACCCCGCTAAACTGCTAGAAGGGTGATTATATTGCAAATTTCATGGACTGAGAAACCCTGGTTTTAACTATCTCCAGCGCCGCTATTACCCAAGACTTTCTATGCGTGACCCTGGCTCCTCTGCTCTAGTGTCAGGTAAGGAGATCACTAAAGCAGTCACTCAAAGCTCAGAGGGTCCAGGAGAAGCACTGTGCAAAGCAATTTTATTTATTTTTTTAAAGGTTCTCATGGTTCATCTCTCGGACTTCCCCTCTGTGAGCGCTGATAGCACAGCAGTGAGGGGATTGCTTGACGCTCCTCCTTCCAGACCAACTAGGGTGAGAGAGGTGCAAGTGTTACCAGCAGAACCTGATAAGTGTGAAGAAAGCTGAAAACTCCCCCAGAGCAACAAAAAAAGATTAACCTATTATCCTGTCATGTATTGTTCTGGTCAATGTCCTGTCGATCTAGTCTAACCTTCTCTATCCCTGACAAAAGAGCGGTCATTCCCTACTATTTGTAATGAGACTACATAGAGATAAGCAGCAGCTGGAGTAAAGTGGGATTAGTCTGCCCTGACATTCAGAAATGTTATCTCTTTACTAATCACAGACAGAAAAGGTCCAGATTTTAAATATTTTCTAATTGCATAGAATTGCCGAAAAGTGAAAAAAAATGCCAAAAGTTATACATTTTCTTTTTTTTTTTTTTCAGACGGAAGTGCCCCTCTGATGTTTATATTACAGGATATCTATCTTACGACATGCCCGTGAGGATGGTTACCTTGTGTTGTTGCAGTTGTGAGGGTTGTGGCATTTGTGGTATTTGCAGCTGGCGCAGGACTTGTGGCGTTGGGGGGGCACAGTGGCCGCAGTCGTATTGATGTTCCCATGTTCTGTAGGGGAAGGTGAAGTGGTGTTGAGCGGTACCTTGCTTGTACCCGGATCAGTGGTTGTTGAAGATGCTATAAAGGAAAGCAAAGATATCAAGTATTAAAACCACGTGTAAAATAGAAAACTAAACCTGTGTTTCCAAACGGGGCCCCCAGTGTCAAGTGCTGCAACGACTTATATATCTGTCCAAACAGCATGAAGGGGGCAAGTTCTAAACAGATGGCATCTGCCGCTAGCTGCTGGGATTGGAGATAGCGCTGATCCCAACACAACCAATTAGTCACAACAGTGAAGCCGAAAATTAGTATATGGAGATGCAGCCCATTACCATCCCCAATCAGAACCCCTCTACAATACGATCCTGGGGTGCTGCCTGGCGGAGGATTTTAAAAAGCACAAGGCTACAGAGCTCAAAAAGGGGTTCTCTGACTACAATAATTAGCTTTTAACATTTAGGGAAAGGAAAAAGATTATTACCGAATACATTGCTGTTTTGATTTTGCTTCGGTCAGAAGAGAAAGATTTTCTCTCTTCTTCAAGCACACACGTTTCTCTGGTTACCAACCACCTCTCCCTGCTGTCTCTCATCTCTCATTGCTTCAAGCTGCAGTCAGTCAGTTCTGACCATGAAGAGTCACCTCCTGCAGAGGCTTCTCTCTAGTAATGGTCTTTCTTTACTTAAATAAATGAGAAGATTTCATTCTTTAGAGTTCTGTACCCTGTATACACACTTTAATTCCAGCAGTCATGTCAGTAACAGGAATAGCTATGAACAGCAGAGCTGATGTCAATCACTGCTATAGATCTGCCCACAGGCTGAACAGGAAGTGTGAGTCTAAAGCTGGTGGGTGGCTCTGTGAAACTGCAAGGTGAGACACCTCCAGTTTTTCAGTAAGAAAAATAGACAAGCCTCATGTGCAGTAGGGAGTGACGTCACCATCCCGACCAGTTAGAGCACAGAGAGGAACAAGACAAGCTTGTGATCAGATTGGCTCTAACACTAAAAGGAAGAAAATTCAGAACAGCAATGTAACTGGTTATAGCCTTTATATACCTTTGTCTACATGTTTAAAGCTAATCAGTGTGGTGAGAATACCCCCTGAAACGGGGAAGAAATAGCTGCCCTCCTCTCAGAGCCAGGCTGTGGAGTTGGTGTCGGAGGTTAGGCGTACCAGCTGCACAGCCCTGCAGGTAACCTGCAGTTTTTTCATGCTGTTTGGTTCCCGCAGAATTATTTCTACCCTTAAGCGGTGTTTGCTCGATGAGAGTCCCGCCTTCTATGGGAGATCCAAAAACAGAGGGACAACGCGAGATAGGCAGCTTCCGTAATCCCAACCATCTCTATGATTAGCGGCCGGCTCAAGTGGTGAGGAATCAACGGTGCTGGAGATGGGTGTGGGCCACAGAGGCGAGACCCCTTTCTATCAGACTCTTAAAGGGGTTGTCTCAATACACAGTTTGCTTTTTATGTTAAAGATCTTGCAAAAACAAGTCACTTTCCAAGACATGTCCATTAACAGTGTCCTACCTATTCCGAGATATCCCCTCTTGTATGGGCTGCATCAGCTCCTCAGGTCACTATAGCTACAGACCTGTTTGATCTATCCTGATATGCTGCCAGCACTGGTCGCTATAGCTACAGACCTGGCTTCTACTGCAGCCTAGTAAAACACGCCCCTGAATTCAAAATGAAACCAAGAAAACAGGACTGAGGTGAGATGAATCAATGTAGAGAGCAGGGCTGTGGAGTCGGAGTCGGTGTCCATTTTGCAGGAGTCGGCAAAAAATGGACCGACTCCTAAAATATATAATAAGTTGGTCCAGTTAGTTCAATGCAGTGCAAAGAGCAAGAGGAGTTGGGTCCGGCCAGTGCTGCTGCTCCCATATCTTCAGCCTCATCAGAGGAGGAGTGTAATTGATGACATGGAGCAGGCAAAGCGCTGCCCCAGGGGAAAAGATTCTGCTCCCATGGCAAACAGATGTCAGCAAAATTTTTCACTTCATATTTACTTATATATTTATTAAAGTTTTTTGTGTTCGAAAGTCATATCCTATAAATATATTTTACATCAAAAAGCAAAAGTGTAACTATGTTTTGAACTTGTGACTTTCAGGCTCCGTATCTCACCATCCACTACAGCTTTGTACATGAGGCTCCCATCATTTTATAGACAGTCATCTTGGCGATCTCATACATAACTTTTACCTTCAACTATTTAGCATCTACTGAGTTCTACAGATTCTTCTCATGTAACTGCATTGTTACTGTTTTGCTCCTGTTGGTGGGACAAATTACAACCTGTTCTGACATTCCCTAATAGCATCGGGCAACACGCATTACACAGGTCTGGAATGATGGCCTGAAAATAGGGGAAGAAGCCTTGACTTCAATCTCTTCATAAGAAGCGTTGGCTCGAGTTTGCCAAAAAGTACGAAGAATGGAAGATTGGAAACGGGGGATTTGGAGCGATGAGATTGAAAGTCAATAGACCGGGCTCTGATGGAGGCAAATGGGTTTGGAAGAATCAAGGGAAAAGGGGGCGAATGGATCGAGAAGCTGGAAGGACTGTTAGGTTCGGAGGAGAAAGGCTGAGGATATGGGGAGGGGTTACAGCCAAAGGCGTTGGATACTTGACCAGGATCGATGTTGATCTCAATGCTGAGCTCTATGTGAGTGTCCTACAAGATGAGTTACTTCATACACTCTAGTACTGCCGCCCCCCCCCCTCCCACGCCTCGTGAGTAAGTGCTGATCAGCGCGAGCTCCAGAAAAACGGTGTACTGCGGCGCGCACTGTACGCACTGCAATATACTGTGTGAGCATATCACTAGAGATGAAGAAAAAGCTGTATTCATGTAGAAGAGTCCTGGGATCAGATTTTGGTCAGGACATGCTTGAATCTGATCCAGAGCCCAGAAGGATTCAGGCAGAGCTGAAAGCCAAATTTTGATTTTTAGAAGCAAAACAGTAACCATGCAGTTACATGACGAGAATCCGCAGAACTAAGCAGATGCTAATGCTAAGTAATGGATGTATATGATACGTAAGGTGATTATCTATAAAATGATGGTAGCCTCACAGTCAAAGCTGTAGTGGATGGTAAGATATGGAGCCTGAAAGTCAAAAACATTGTTACCCTTTTGCTTGTCGGTGTCTGTTCTACCTAAATAGCTTGATGTATCATAAGGTGATAAAAAGCCTGATGTTACCATTTTACTACAGTAAAGTTATCACTTAAACATGCGCCATGTATGAGGGAGTCGGAGGTTTGGGAAATTGAGTCGGAGCTTTGGCTTGCCGACTCCACAGCCCTGATTCCATGACTCTTACTAGGGATATTTGGAAGAGGTGCCACAGAGTTTTTGGGTTATGTTCTGAGGCCTCCTCAATTACCTCATTTATCTTTCATCCTATGCTTCTAGATGGGCGGCCGGATGAGAGCCTGAGGCCTTGGTTTGACCGCAAATTGTTTTACTTTGCGGATCTGGTGGACCACCGTACACTAAAGTTGAAATCGTTTGATGTATTGTGGTCTACTCATGATCTGCCCCCCTCGTCTGCTTATTCCTACCTTTAGATTAGACATTTAGTGTCATCTACTTTACAATCCACTACAGCGTCTTTCCCCACAATATTTGAAAGGATTTGTCGCGCAGGTTATTCCACTAAAGGTTTGATATCTTCAATTTACAAGCTTCTCATAGCGTCTAGTCCTGACTCTCCTATAGTTCACACATACATGGTCAAGTGGGAGGAGTATCTGGGGTCCCGTCTCCAGAGACATCTGGCAATTGATATGGAAGCAGGCTGCTCGCTCATCTCTCTCTGCTCAAACTAAGGAAAACCAGTACAAAATATTAATGTATTGGTATCATTCACCTGCTCTTCTACATAGACTTAAAGGGGTTTTGCCACTATCTCATTTCATTCCTCCTGTATCCAGCTCTTCAGCTCTGTGTGCTCAGAAGGGGGCGTGTGTGATTTGTTTGAATTGCATATCATGTGACCCAGCAGGATGACATCACCAGGCCTCTCCTCTCTAGTCAAAGAAAGGTCTGTTTATGTGTAGAACTGTAAGTAGCTCAGAGGTAAAGCTTTTACCTCACAGTACAAGGGTCCTTGGTTCAAATCCCTGCAGGGACCAAACCTGTGTTTTTTTTTCAATTTATCAATGCACAGACCTCATTGAGGTTTCTTTTTTATTTATTTGCACTGTGACTAATTACTAAGGACACAAATATAGCACAGATGAACAGGAACCAGCGGTAACGTGCGCAAGAAAAGTAGATTTATTTGTTAGTCCAGTGTTGCAAGGTACAAACAGCAATGAAGCCAACGCGTTTCAGGCTCGGCATTATGAGCCCTTGTTCACAGTTACAAGGACTCATAACGCCGAGCCTGAAACGCATTGGTTTCATTACTGTTTGTACCTTGCAACACTGGATTAACAAATCTACTTTTCTTGCGCACGTTACCGCTGGTTCCTGTTCATCTGTGCTATATTTGTGCTATTAGAGTCTCATGCCGGGAGACTTTGGATCTCGTGCGGTGCGGAGTGCATATCCTTGACGAGAAAAGGCTGGTGCGGATTAACCCTCACATGGACATTCATACTGCCATCACAATACTCATGTCGCGAGTTATACTCTTTTTGTCTCTATAGACTGCGTGCAATTACTAAGGAGTACAGAGGACGGGAGTAGAATGACAGCACCCGGGGTTTGAACACTCAGAGCTGCCTGAGAGGAGAGTGATGTCTGAGCATGTGCGCCCAGGACTAAGGAGCTCACAGCCCTGGTCGTATCCCCTGGAGACGAGCTGTAAACAATTGATCACTAAAGGAGAAGCTAAGACAAAAACGCAGAATTTGTAATAATAATGAGTGGTGAAAATGATTATTATTTAATTTACAAACTTTCCACATCAATTTTACTTTGTGGCAAAACCCATTTAAGCCTAGCATTCCGGACTGTTGCTGGAGATGTGGGGATCCTGGAGCGAATTTACCACATGTATTTTGGGATTGTAGAATGATAAGGCCACTTTGGAAGAAGGGTCAGTCCTTGGTTTATGATATTATGCAGATTAGGGTTCCTCTTACCCCGCAAACCTTCCTCCTTAACATTCCTTATACTCCATTAGGTCGTAGGATGGGTAGACTTTTCCTATACGTAGTGACAGCCACTAAGTGTCTCATTGCTAAATTTTGGAGACAGACCTCTATTCCCACTAAGTATGATGTATGTCTTCGTCTGCAGGAAGTTAGACAAATGAAATACCTCACTGCTCTGTCTCATAACCAATTAGACTCCTTTGATCTTATTTGGAAACCGTGGGATATCTATTGTATTCTTCAAGACTTGTAGTTTTCTAATTGGGTATAAATGGATTGCAAACCTAGTGGCGAGAGCATTCCTTCCCTTATGTGTCCTGTTCATTGTCCTTCTCCCTTGTCTTGTCCGTTTGTCTTTCGGTCCACCAGGCTTATTTATCTATGTAGCCGGAGGTTGGTCTTTTCTCGCTGGGCGGTGAATGCCTAGTGAAGTTGGACTTTGTCCTAAATATTTTGGCTGAGATACGTCAGTGCAATACTGTACATTGTTTTTTGTCGATATGTTTGTACTATATCTCTTTGAACAGTTTTCTTGGGCCTATACAGCCTATTATTGTATTTGAAAAATTTTCAATCAAAATTTACAGTAAAAAAATTAAAAAAAAAAATTATCCACATAACATAGGTCCCCGAACACTGACCACTGAACATTAGTGAGCAAAAGATAGGACCAATCTCTAAATGTTCCTGCCCCCCTTCTAATTTGGAAGCGGTTTTTGCCATCTTACAGGACCAAAGCCCATGTACATCAATTATACATACACTTAAAGGGATTGTCTCATTACCTTGATTCATCGTACCTCAGTCCTGTTGTCTTGGTTTCATTTTGAATTCAGGGGCATGTTTACTGGCTTCTACTAGGCTGCAGTAGAAGCCAGGTCTGTAGCTATAGCAACCAGTGCTGGCAGCCTATCAGGAGAGATCAAACAGATCTGTAGCTATAGCAACCTGAGAGCTGATGCAGCCCATACAAGAGGGGATATCTCAGAATAGGCAGGACACTGTTAATGGACAAATATTGCAAAGTGACTTGTTTTTGCAAGATCTTTAACATAAAAATCAGTCCTTGTAGTGAGACAACCCCTTTAAGACCACCTGCCTAATATTGTCTATTTCCTTGTGCCACCAAAACAGGTCAGACCTGTTGACAGACTCCACAAGACCTCTGAAGGAGTCCAGCCATAACCTTTCCAGCAATTTGTTCTGCAGTGGCTTTTCTGTGGGATTTATCAAGACAAGCGACCTTATAATGTACTTTGGGCTCTCATGACCCTGTTGCCAGGTCACCAGTTGTTCCTCCTTGGACCACTTTTGGTAGATACTAAACAGGGTCATCTTAAGGGTACGTTCACACAGCACAGTACAGCATTATCCCCAGCGTGTAAATGCAGGACGGATGTAATTCATAGCGCTCTATGAGCGGGGCCTGAAATACGGTCTAAAAGGTACCGTGTGAACATATCCTAGCAACG
This sequence comes from Phyllomedusa bahiana, assembly GCA_025379985.1. Classification (NCBI taxonomy): domain Eukaryota; kingdom Metazoa; phylum Chordata; class Amphibia; order Anura; family Hylidae; genus Phyllomedusa; species Phyllomedusa bahiana. The sequence goes on along the minus strand of JAODAL010046397.1, from coordinate 11,829 downwards.
TTATTTGGCCCCAGGACATAGCAGTACAGTGGCCCTGTCAAAATACATGACCTCACACCAGGCAATGCTTCTAGCTACAGCCAAATATGACACCACATGAGGCCATGCCTCTAACCACCCCCATGCACAATCTTATCATGCCGCCTACATCAGGACCCACCGCTGACCTCCCGTAGACAGCCTGCAGCCTATAAGATTAATTGGCAGGGCAGGAAGCCGATGGCTCCCCGCTCCTCCATGATTTTTAACCGTATGCACCTCCTAAACACACAGTTAAATAAGTACCCTTGACCCAGAGATCAACGGGGTGTGCTCCAGAATCCTGGGACATACATTCACCATCTGGAACCCCAAGCAACTGCCTAGTGTCCCCAACAGATGTGATGGCCCCGGGACTAACAACGGGGAACACCCCACCAGACATGCCTTTTTGGAGACGGTCTGACCCAATTGTCTAGCCCTCATAGTGTTCACCTTGTAAAAGTCACTAAGATCCTTACACTTGCCCATTTTGTTCTGCTTCCAACATGAACTGTTGAATCACCATATAATCTATACCTGTGCTTGACGGGGGCCACTGTCACCAGATCCTTAATATTGACCCCTCCACCTCTTATGTAATTGGTATAGGTGTTATTACGTCCAAAAGCTGCCATATAGTTCTAAAAACAATCGGAGAGAAGAAACAAGCAAACATAAATCACAGACACTTGGTCTATGTATGGCTTATACTATACAGGATGTGCACCAACTACACAACGGGGTCACATAGGGCTCAGGGCCTGGGACATCCTTTGAAAAAAACTCTTCATTTCCTGCCTCATGTAATAAGTGTCACACTGCCTCATATGACAAGAGTTAGGAAATGAAAAAATGTGATCATATGCAGCAAAAAACACAAAAGTTATACAAAGCCTCACACAAGCCAGAAAGTATCACAAGATCCTGATGCAATCTCAACACTGTAAATGTAATTAGTATCAACCAAAAAAAAAGCACTTTACAGATCTGTAAAACTTAGGGGTTGTTCACGCGGGGTTTTGGGATACGATTTGGGATCGTAAAATCCAGGGCTGTGGAGTCGGCAAGCCAAAGCCCCGACTCCGACTCCTCAATTTCCCAAACCTCCGACTCCTGACTCCCTCATACTCGGTGCATCTTTAAGTGATGACCTTTACTGTAGTAAAATGGTAACATCAGGCTGTTTATCACCTTATGATACAATAATCAAGCTATTTAGGTAGAACAGACGCTGACAAGCAAAAGGGTAACAATGTTTTGATCTTTTGAATGCGTAGAAGAGATCTGGGATCAGATTTTGGTCAAGATGTGCTTGAATCTGATCCAGAGCCCAGAAGGATTCAGGCAGAGCTGAAAACCAAAGGGTGGACTTCCCAAATACTAACAAAATAATAAAAATTAACATTTTGATGTTTAGGAGCAAAACAGTAACAATGCAGTTACAGGAAAGAATCTACAGAACTAAGCAGATGCTAAATACTTGCAAGTCACATTTATGTATAAGATCGGTAAGATGACTGTATATAAGATTGCTCTTTGCACTGCATCAAACTAACTGGACCAACTTATTATATATTTTGGGAGTCTGAGTCGGTCCCTTTTATGACTTTTCAAGACTCCACAGCCCTGGTAAAATCGCATCTAAAAATGCAGCGGCGATCGGATCCTAAACAGATCTAACAAGTATCCGACACACAGCTGAGCGTTTGGCTGCGTTTTGGCTGCAGCAGGATCGCACCCTATAGTTTATTATAGGGCTCCTGCTGCGTCTTTCGGACCAAGAATTGATATGTCATTTCTTGGAACGGATACACGGAGTGAGACGCGCAACTTAGATAAATCATCTGAACAACGCTGCGTGATTCTAATAAAAAGCAATGTAAATCACACTGCTATTTATTATATACGTGTTTGGCTCCATTTAGAGTCCGACAGACGGATCAAAACGCGTATCTAAAAGCGGATGTTCACAAGGACTCAACACGCCATGTGAACATACCCTAAGGCTATGTTCACACAGCTTAACTGCGGGACGTACAGTACGCCCCGCAATTACGCCGGGTCTTCGTGAGTCGCGCTGATCGGCGAGTACTCCCGCGACACGGGGGAGTGGGATTATGGTGGCAGCCCACCAGCCCCATAGACATTCATTGCTTGTATTGTACGCCCGGGGAGAGGAGGCGTAATCCATAGCTCTCTATGAGAACTGTGGATTACCGTAATGATTGGGGCGCATTTCACCCATATTAGAGCGAGTACGTCGCAATATGGGAAAATGCGTCCCAAAAAAAAGCCTTGGATTCCCTAAGGCCTGTTCACACGGGGTTAAAATGGGCCGTATTTTGGTCCGTAATTAGCGCCCAAGTGCGCCAATTAGGGCCGAAAAAAAAAAAAGGGCCCCTTCATTACGGGAATTCACAGTTCTCTAGAGAACTATGGTTACGTCTCCTCTCCCCCGCCCGGAACCCCCCCGGGGGGAGTTTTTGGACATTCCTTTTTAGCGGGGTATACCCCCGCTAAACATGATAGTCAATGGGCCGGCGAAGTGCCGGGCCCCCCCTTTCTCCCCCGCTCCCCGACCCCCCCCCCCCGTCCACACGGCGTATTGCGTGGGCGAAAACGTCCCCAATAATCCGTGTGAACTTACCCTAAGGGTGCTTTCACACCGTCAGATTTTCCACCCAGTATTTGTCCGCGGTTTGCAGATTCAGCCGCCCCCCTTCACATTCATGTTCTGCCCAAAAACCAGCAGAAGAATGAACACGTTCTAAGTTTTTCGTTATGCCGACGGTGTCAAAAAACGTCTGGCAGAAAATGCGTGCAGTGTGGACTGCTGCAAGGATTTTATACTTAAATCAATGTCAAAGGTTTCAAATCCAAAAATCATCTGTAAAGCAGACCAATAACCCTTGCCGTGGGGACAAGTCTTTACTGTCCTATAAAACTCAAGACACAGGCTGGGAGAAAACTTTTGAAGAAACACTTTTATATAAGGTAACCAGGGCATGACCAAGAAAGGATGGCATGTAACCATTTAAAGGGGTTTTGCCACGAAGTAAAATCGACGTGGGAAGTTTGTAAATTAAGTAATAAACATTTTCACCCGTCATCATTATTAAAAATTTTGCACCGTTTTTGTTGTAGCTGCTCCTTTAGTGATCCATTGTTTCCAGCTCATCTCCAGGGGATACGACCAGGGCTGAGCACTCCTCAGTCCTGGTCGCACATGCTCAGACATCACCTCTCCTCTCAGGCAGCTACTGAGTGTTCAAACCCCAGATGCTGTCATTGTGCTCCCGTCCTCTGTGCTCCTTCTTAATTAGACAAACAGTGAAAATAAATAAAGCACAAACCTCAATCAGGTCTGTGCACTTATAAAGATAAAAAAAAAACCACAGGTTTGGTTCCTGAAGGAATTTGAACCGAGGACCCTTGTGCCTGGAGGCAAAAGTTTTACCTCTGAGCTACAATGTAGCTACTTATAGTTCTACACATAAACAGACCTTTCTTTGACTACAGAGAGGAAAGGTTGTGAGATCATCCGTGGGTCCCATATCTGCAATTCAACAAATCCACACCCCCCCCCTGAGCACCAGAGCTGAAGAGCTGGGTGCAAGGGGTATGAAATGAGATCGGGCAAAACCTTTAAAATAAAAAGTTTTAAGAAAGCAAAAGAAAAAAAAAAAACAAAATTTTTTTTTTTTTTTTTTTTTTTTTTGGTTTTTTTTTTTTTTTTTTTTTTTTTTTTTTTTTTTTTTTTTTTTGTTTTTTTTTTTTTTTTTTTTTTTTTTTTTTTTTTTTTTTTTTTTTTTTTTTTTTTTTTTTTTTTTTTTTTTTTTTTTTTTTTTTTTTTTTTTTTTTTTTTTTTTTTTTTTTTTTTTTTTTTTTTTAAAAAATTTCCCTTTGCTAAAAGGGGGAAAGGCCTGGGGGAGTCTTTCCTGCTGGGTCCACTTTATTGCAATTCAAACAAATCACACACGCCCCCCCCCTGAGCACACAAAAGCTGAAGACTGGATGAAAGGAGGTATGAAATGAGAATCGGGCAAAACCCCCTTTAAAATAAAAGTATTAAAAATGGCTAAAAGAAAAGAAACAAAAACAAATAAAAACGAGAAAAAAAAAAAGAGTCAGGAAACCAACCCCTAAAAGGGGGGTTGGCCTCACTAAAAAAGGGTTTTTTTGCTTTTTTTGTTAAAAATCTTGCAAAAAAAGCCCCTTTTGCAATATATGTCCATTAACAGGGCCTACCTATTTCCTAGAGACCCCCTTTTGTATGGGCTGAAATCACTCCTCAGGTCACTATGGGCTCGGGCCCTTTTTTAACCCCTCTCCTTTTAGGCTGGCCAGCACGGGTTCCCTATAGCTACAGCCCTTTAAATTATATTTGCAGCCTAGTAGAAGCCAGAAAAACACGCCCCTGAATTAAAAAGTGAAAAACCAAAAAAAGGGAAACGGGGAGGTAAGAGAAATCAATGTATGAGAAAACCCCCTATTATTTTTATTTTTTTTTAGAGTTTCCTTTTGATTCCGGGCCGCGGGTACTTTAAAAAGGGGGGGTTAAAAACCTTTAACAAAAATTAAAAACGATTTCAATGTTAAGGGGTATTGACAATCAACTGGAAACGGGAGGGAAAGAGAACCCACCCAAAGGGCCCTTACAATCTTAAAAGGGAAAGGGGAAAGAGAAAAAAGGGGAAAGGGGCAGACATGTTGTTTAAGTTTTGTATGACCGAAGGGGTACTATAGTCTATAGGCTCTGAAAAGAGGGGTTTTTGGGTTGTTTTTTTAAGCGGGGGAAAAAGTGGGGGAGAGTCTGATGTGTTGGGCAGTAAAGTTCCAAAATGGGGGAAAGCACGGGAAAAAGGCCTTGGAGCCCGGTTTTGTAAAGGACCGGGAAAAGGGGGGAGAGCAGAGGAGAAGGTCCTGTAGGAGCGGAGATTGCGTGGGGGGAAAGATATCTAAAATTTAAAGGCAGAGATGATGGAGGGGAGAGGCCCATGGAGACCCCTTGGGGGTCAGGGTTTTGGCAACTTGAAGTAAATTCGCTGGAAAAAGGGGAAACCAAATAAAGGGGATTGCAAAAGGGGAGAGGCAGAGGATACGAGGAAAGAATGGATAAGACGGGCAGCAGAGTTGGGGAGGGAAATTGAAGGGGAAAGAAAGATGCAAATTTTGGGAGGCCACAGAGAAGGATTTTCCCAGTAGTCAGCGGGAAATGACGGGGGCAGTGGCCCCACTTTTTTTTGAAAGTGTCATAGGTTGAAGGAAGGGAAAGGGGGGTTTCGAGAGAGGGTTTTTTCAGGGAGGGGGCAGCAAATGGGGGTTTTGGGTGGGGTTTTGAAGGACAAAGCGGGGGTTCAAGGGTTACCCCAAGGCAGGGGATTTGGGCGGGACCGGTAAAGGAGTTAAAAAAGCCGTTGACTTTTGATAGAGAGATCGGGTGGGGGGATGGATTGGGACGGTGGAAAGATAAAAGTTCATTTTTCTCTAAAATTAAGTTTTTTGGGAAACGGGAAAAGGAGGAAAATTGGGGGGACAGACAATCGGGGATCTTGGCCGTAAAGATTTAATTCGGGCCGGGAGTTTGTAGATTTGGGGTTTTAAACCAGCATACGGGTTGGTAATAAAAAGCCATGGAGGCTTTTAGTTGACCCAGACCAAGAGTGGTAAAAGGGAAAAAAAGAAAGGGGCCCATAAACTGACCCTTGGGGGGAAAACCAACAGAGAGGGCCCGGGGGGAAAGGGGGTGGAGCAAAAATTAGAGAAAAACAAAAAGTCCCAAACAGTGAGGTACGGGGGAGATCCAGGAAAAAGCCAAGTCCTTGATGCCGAGGGGGGAAAGGAGAAAATGGTCGACAGTTAAAAGGCAGAAAAATAATTCAAAGGGAGGAAAAGGACAGATTAGGGGACGTGGGCTTTACTTTAAAAAGGCCCTTTGTGCCCCTTTGGTTGGGGCGGTTTCTGTTACATTGAGGGGGATCGGGAAAAAATTTTAAATGGTGTAAAAGAAAAGATTTGGGAAACACAGATGAAAAATGGACATGTTGCTCGAGGAGTTTGGAGGCAAAAGGGGCATTTAAAATTTGGGGCAAATTAGTTGGAAGAAGAGGGGTCAAGGGGAGGGGTTTCTTTAGGATGGGAGTGAGGGTACATGTTTAAAGGAGGAAGGGAAGATCCCCCGGGGTTAGGGGATAGGTTAAAAAAGGTGGGTGGGGGCGGGGATCAAAAACGGCACTAAGGTCGGGGGGTTAAAGGTTGGGATGGAAATTGGAAAAAGGGGTTACGGGGTAGTGGGGTTTGGGTTTTGGGGAGTATGGGAGGAGAGCTTGTAAATGAGGGGACAGTGGGGGGAAAGAAAATTTAGGGGGGGAAGGGGCAAGGGAAGGAAAAGGGGTGGTGGTGGGGATTTGGGGCAGGCAGGGATGTGGGCGAAGGGGAAAGGGGTGGTGGGGTTTTCTGGGATGGGGTTTTTGTTTTAAAAAATTTAGGGGGCAAAAACGTTTGCTGATGGGAAAGAGATGGGGAGGGGGTTTCCCTGGGACGGGGGAACCCTTTTAAAGGTTGAAAAAGGGGTTGTCGGGGGTTTGGAACGGGAGGATATAGATTGGAGAAAAAAAAACCTGTTTGGCTAAAGGTAGTGCGATTTAAAAATGTGTGTAGGATTGTTTTGAAATTTTGTGAAGCCCTTTGGGGGAAAGCGGGTTTTTTTTCCCAGCGGCTTTCACCCAATTCTGGAACTCGCCTCAGCTGTTTTGGGGGAAGCCCCTGGGTGCCGGGTTTTCTGCATTTTTGGGGGGGTTCTTTTGTGTGTGAGAGGGGCCCCAAAATGAGTGTGGAAAAAATTTTTTTGGGTTGTAGAAAGAGGGGCTTTTTTCGGGGTTCAAAAAAGGGAGGATATGGGTAGGGGAAAAGGTGCAAGGGAGTCAGAGAGAGGGTGGGGGTTTTAAAGGTTTTCTGGGTTCCTGCGGGGGGAAACAAGATTTTTAAGACAGGGGGAGCAGGGGGAGTGGAGAGGGGTGGGAAGGAAAACGGGTTGGGGTTTCCAGATATAAGGGGGGGGAGATTTAGAAAAGTCAGTTAGGGGGCAAGCGGGTAAGACAGGCCCAATTGTGGGGCCCCGCCTGTTTGAGGGGCCCCCAGAGGTCCACTGGGAGAGGCCAAAGGGAAATTTTGGGAAGTGAAAAGGAAAATTTTGGGGGCAGCAGAGGGTGGGGGGGTCGATGGGGATTTTAAAAAGTCACCCTTTTTATGAATATTTGGGGATATCAGGGGAAAAGAAATGGAGAAGCCAGAGGCAAGGGGGTAAAGGGTAAGCGGGGGCCGGGGCCGGGGGGGTCGGTAGATGAGGGTAAACTTGGAGATTGGAAAAGGGAGAATGCGGACGGGAAGTGCAACCCCCCAAAGGGAAAGGGGGGGTTTTGGGGAAAAAGGAAGCGAGGGAGTGGGGGAAAAGGAACGGGTTGTTCTGACGGGAAAAAGGCCAACACCCCCGGGCAATTGCTTAGGTTGCCAAGGGGGGGGAATTAATGGTGATTTGGAGACCCCCAAAAGGAAGGGCAGGAGGAGAGACTTTTTGTCAGGGGCGTCAGCCGGGTTTGGGTCAGCCCAAAGGAATAAAAAGTTACTTGATAAAAAGAGGTCATTTAAATGAGGAGAGTTTTTTGGGCATACAGACCGTTTTTTCCCCAGAGAGAAATAGGAGGGGGGGGGGTTTTAAAAGGGAAAAATTTTTTAAATTTTGGGCAGGGTTTTTTTAATGGGAGTATGTAAAAAAGCGGTCTGTTAGCACCCGGGAGATAAAATTTGGGGGAATGGTTTTTGAGGGGCCCTTTGTTTTTTGGGGATTTTTCCCCAGAAGCTGGGAGGAGCAGAGAGAGGTTAATATGGGATTTAAGAAAAGACAGTAAGCGGTTGGGTCTTTTTGGGTGAGAAGGAAAGGATAGTGGGTTTACAGGTTATGGGAAAGCAGAGATAAAGAGGGAAAAGTCGGGGGGAAATAAAAGGAGCTCTTTGCCCAGCAGGGGAGTTTTGGGGACAGGCAATAAATTTTCCACGAATAGGGAAGGGTAGAGGATGGGGGAAGGGAAAAGGGAACCGGGGGGGAAAAAGTGGAAGAGGAAAGGAAAAGTTGCCGGGTACCTGTAGAAAATTCCTTTTTTTAAAATCCTTTTAAAAAATTTTCTGGTTTTAATTCACCCGGTATTTAAAGAAAATTGGCTTACTTTGAAAAAGGGGGCCCCCAAATATGACCAGGTCAAGATATGCCCCAAACTACAAGGGACTTTAAAATGTTCACAAAAGAAAAAAAAAAAATTGTCTGCAGTTTCATATAAAAAAATTTTATTTTTTCCAAAAAAATGTGAGATTACGATACTTTAACTAACTTTATTTAACCCTTTCCCCCCACGGCTTTTTTTCCCACATTTTTTTCCCTATTTCGCAAAATCCCCTTAAAAAGGGGGCTCCCCCCCCCCCCCCCCCCCCCCCCCCCAGTCTCCCCCCCCCCCCGAGCCCCACCCCCCCCCCCCAAATAGCTGTATGAGGACTTTTTTCCCTTTACGGGACCCAAAAGTGTACTTTTTTTTTTTAATTTACCAATTTTTCCCAAACCATATAATGTAAATGGGAAACAAAAAATAATTCATAAAGGGGGTTTTTTTTTTTGTTTTTTAAAAAAGGGGTTCACCCGGGGCAGTTTAAAGAAGGAAAACCCGTCACATAGTTTTTTTTCCCCCCTGGCTGAGGGCAGCACAAGGGGAATTTTCCCCAAACCCCTGTTCCCAGCACTGTGGGCCCCCTTTATTTCTTTTAAGTTCCCGGAGTTTTAGAGTATTTAATGCTCAAATTTTGGCCAAATTTTCAGCCAAAGAGTCATGAAAAAGTGGTTTTTTTTTTTTTTTTTTCCCCCCCCAAAAACCCCCGCCCCCCGGAAAAAGGGGCCCCCCACCTCAACTGATAAACCTATTAAATTTGGGAAAAGGTAAAAACATGTGAAAAACTGTCAGTTTGGGCCGGGGGCTGGGCCCTTTGGGGGGGTGGAGCCCCAAAAACCGGGCCCCTTTTAAAAATTAAATTGAGGGGCAACAACAGCATCTTACAAAAAGGGGGACACAGGCTGGAAACACAAGGTCGAAAATTGTCGCCCCCCCCCGAAGGGGCAAAATCACTGACGGGTTCCCTTTAAATAATAACTTTTCAGAGTTCTCGTTATGTTAGTCCAGTAAAGAGATTTATATTAAAAAAAAAAAAAAAAAAAAAAAAAAAAAAAAGAACAGTGCCATTCTCTGCAACCAATAACTTTCATTCTTCCCCATCTATGGATCTGAGGAGGGATTGTTTCCTTTCAGGCTAAAGTGTAGATTTTGCTGACAATGTTTTGGGGAACATGTAACTTTTTGATCACTTTTTATTAAGTTTTTTGGGACTTTTAAGTCAAAGGCTTTGCCTACACAGCACAGGTTTACCGGCGGCTTTTCGGTGGATTCAGTATTTTCAATCTGCCGAAAATCTGACGGTACAGAGTGCTGCATAGACCGCAATAAAAAAAATCTGCGCTGTAGTCTACACAGCACGGATATTTTACCATCAGTTTAAAAAATCCAGCAGCATATGCACCATGTTGCATATTTCACAGGAATGTACAGGGCCAACGGCAAATCCCAAACAGACTACGGCTTTTACGGAAATCGGCGCCAAACACTGTGGTCCAGCAAATGTAAAAATGCGGTCAGATTTTGGACGCCATTTTGACATTTGCTGTGTAGCCCTAGCCTAATTATTTTTTCCCTGTGTTCACCACACAATCTTTTAATAATTAATGTGTCATTTTTTTTTTATTTCATTTTTAAAATCGCAAAATGGAGATCATTTTAAAACTAAGCTATTTTTTTTTACTTATAATTTTTCCCCCTTTTTTACTTGACTACTAAGGGATGTGATAACTTGTACAAAGTTCTGGGAAAGTAATATATTGCACACCATTGTAGAACGGCCTTTTTTACTACACATTGCCTATGGCAGGGGGGGAATAGGGAGGTAAGATGGCACATTGAGGCCCCCTTCTTTAAAAGGGGTTGTATCTTTCATTAAATGGCCCCCAAAATAAGGGACAGTGAAAAAAAAAAACAACTTTTCAATTGGGATGTCATTAGCAAAGCTGTCTTGTTTTCACAGGTCCCCTTTTCCTTCGTTTTCTGTAAACAAGCTTCCCTATTCGGGCGATTTCCCCCCTCCTTTTTTATTTGCTGAGGGCCCCCCAATAATTTTACATTCTGTTCGCCCCGGACAGCCTATTCACGAGCTTTCATTCCTGCCCCCTCACTCAAATTTTGGGGGCCGACAACAATTCGCTCTATACAGTAGCTCCTCCTCATTGAACGCACGTCTTTTAAATCAAAAAAACAAATTGTACCACGGTGCCTTATGCAAACATGAAGGGAGGGGGGTCTTGCTCGGGGATGGTTTAAACTGTACAAACCTCCAGCGGAAGATCAGCGCGAGTTCATATTAACTTTTTAGACGAATGCAGACTGGGGTATGTAAACCTCTTACAAAATAAGAACCATGGGAAGGACAGCGATATGTGGAGGGGGTGGGACACACTGGAGCCAGCATGAACAGTGAAGGGGGGGGGGGGGGATGAAAATAAATTAAATTTTTTAAAGAACCACCCAGTGGGGGAAAAACGCCCCTAAATTTCAGAAGCGAGAGCATCAAGCTTCAAGAGAACAGCCCAAATGAAGAAGTGATACATCCCCTTTAAGGCCCCCCCCCCCCCACTGCCATGACAACTGGTTGGCATCTTGCAAAGTCGTTGCGTGGGGCACAATTGGCCTCTGAGTCTTAACCCCGTACATGTTGCAGTCGAATTTACCACATTGGGCAGTAGAAGGATCATGCAAACCTATATGTGTAGTGGGTGATCTAGTTGAAAAGACCATAGATCATCTAAGGAACTGGTGTCAAACTGCGGCCCTCCAGCTGTTGGGAAACTACAACTCCCATCATACAATTATATAAACAATAATGGCATGATGGGAATTTTAGTTCCCAACAGCTGGAGGGCCGCAGTTTGCACTCCTGAAAAGGGGACATCCATACAATGGATACATTTTACTTGTTGTATTCCGCCCTTGAAACCTGTGTGCGTTGCATGTGGATGATCGTTTTATTTCCAGCGGATTTATAGTCAGAAACAAGTCCTATTCATCTTTAGGGGGTTTTGGACACAGATCCGCTCCCAAAACATACAAATGCTTCGGACGTGTTTTTACCGATTTTAGCCATCCCCCTGACCTCAAATAAATTTTCCGCTTGAAATATGACGGAATAATGAGCATGTTCTAAGTTTAGAGACATTTAGAAACCGACTAAAATCACTGGGGATGAAAACGCGCGTATTTTCTATTGAAGGCAATGGGGACATTACTTTCGGTTTTTAGACATATTTCAAATCAAATCCGTGGACCCTTTCCAAACCCAAATACCCGCGAGTGGAGGACCTAAGGAGGGTTTTTAAACAGCCTTACCTCCCCGTATTGCGGGGCTCCAACGCTCCCAACCCACTTAACCACCTGCCATAACTCTACATCATGTAAGTACAGGGTTAAACCGAATCATTAAAAAAAAAAAAAATCATGGCTCCTGGAAGTCGGAGAGAAAAAAAATCTGAAAGGTAATCACCATAAAGCGAGGTGTGGGAAGAGATTAACGGCTGCACCTATACAACCCTCAGGTTACATTTCCAGTTAGACAGACGCAGGAATGTGAGGACCGTCGGGTGGAGGTTACGATTCTTTTTAAGGCCCC
>JAODAL010046396.1:0-30960 GCA_025379985.1 Phyllomedusa bahiana | reverse complement strand
AAATTATCTCGCTTTTGTCGCTCAAAATAATTTTTTATGGATTTTAGCGCCGAAATCCGTAAAAATAGATTTTAGCTTCAAAATCCGTAAAAAAAATTATTCTTAGCAGCAACAGCGAGAACTTTATTAGTGCCAAAATCCATAAAAAAATCATATTTTTGGCAACAAAACTTTATCAGCACTAAAATTTGTAAAAAAAAAAATTATTTTTAGTGGAGTTACATCTAATGGCTTGATTTATGCATACATTAAAACCAGACTTTAAGACAAGCAAAAAACGCGCCAAAAAACTCAAATCGCGGCAAAAAAAGACATTTTTTTCAGCTGATTTTGACAGGCAGTGGCCTAAAACTCCGTTTTATGAACGTTTTTTAGGATTTGGTTATCAGGTCCCTTTCTGTCCACTGCAGTGTAGATATAGCCATAGATTTCCAGGACGCTTAGACTGGGTTCATATGTTGCGTTTGAATGCACCAAAAATGCATACGCAAGGAAAAAATACACATGCCTCTTTTAATTGACCAAAATTTCACCTGTGTTTCAAATTCAATCAGAAGAAAACACTTGTATTCTAAAAAATGCACGTACGTTCTTACTGCAGGCGTTCTCATGTGTGCATTTTTAGGAAGTTGAGAAATGCTACAAAAACACACATTTATCAAGGCAGTTGCACCAGAATTCTGGCACATTTTGTGCGAAAAAATAATGGCGTACCTGCTTTACTCCACATTTATAATTTGTCTCTAGACACTTCTGTGCCTTGCCCAACAAAAAGGGTGGGGTTTTGCAGAAAGTGGCTTAACACAAGATGCTGTGCACTAAACAAAAATTTTGGGGCTGTTGATGGCATAAAGTTAGCCGACTAATAGAAGGTGTAAAGTGAGACTAGACAGTTCTAACATGTACCACATATATGAACACTATGATAAATGTGGTGCATTGACTATTCTTTTTTTAATTGTATTTGCATTGTCTATTCTAAACGTAGCAAAGAGAATTGAGGATTAGTACATCCAATAGATGGCGCTGACGAGCTCTTCTGCTCTTTCCCATAAGCCTTTGTTTATATGTCTAGCTCTTAGACCGTGTAAAGTTAGAATAGACAATGTCATATAAACACAGTTCAAACCAAACAGGTTGTACGGGGGCTCACCTTCATTAGCTGTATGATGTACACCTTGAATCCTTCTCTAGTGAATGTGTCCCATCTCCAACGCTGCACGGGCCGCTAGCCCCCGACCAACGGACAACAAATTAAACATAGCAAAGTACATGCGGTCCAGCAAAAAAAATGGAGGAAAAATGGACTATTTTATTGTAAATATCTAAAGGTACAGAGGGTAAAAAAGATCACACTGTAGCTAAAAGCTAACGCATTTCGGGTGCTCCAGCTGTGAACAAGGGCTACGTTTTTCAGCCTAAAACGCGTTAGCTTTTAGCTATAGTGCGATCTTTTTTACCCTCTGTACCTTTATATATTTACAATAAAATAGTCCATTTTTCCTCCATTTTTTTGCTGGACCGCATGTACTTTGCTATGTTTAATTTGTTGTCCGTTGGTCGGGGGCTAGCGGCCCATGCAGCATTGGAGATGGGACACATTCACTAGAGAAGGATTCAAGGTGTGCATCATACAGCTAATGAAGGTGAGCCCCCATACAACCTTTTTGTTTTGAACTGTCTTTATATGACATTGTCTATTCTAACTTTACACGGTCTAAGAGCTAGACATATAAACAAAGGCTTATGGGAAAGAGCAGAAGAGCTCGTCAGCGCCATCTATTGGATGTACTAATCCTCAATTCACAAGTCACTCACAAGAGTAAAAAGGATTGAAGCCATGCCAATGAAGTTAATCCTGAGGTTGTAAAGGCGATTAAATCCTCACACACCAACACCAACATGGAGCTCATTCTCCCCAATGAGATACGTTACCCCTTTTAAGAGCTAGACAGGATTGATAAATCTGCCCCAGAGTGTCACACCAATCGTATAGTCCACAAATGTCTATGGGCTGTGTCTATTATCGCAACTAGGCTTCATTGAAGTGAATGAGCCTACACACAGAACAGGAGGACAGAGGTGGTGCTGTGTTTGGAGGAACCCATAGACTTCTCTAATCCTGGACAACCCACTTAGAGGGCACCTGAAGAAAGAAATGCCAAATGTCCTAAGAGACGCATGCTACTTGATACATGTGTCACATCAGAGGTTTGCCTGTGCACTGACAATGAAATCAACATCAGCTCTTAGCACTGCCATGGAAACTTGAAGTTTTAAAAAACGAGGGCTTAAAGAAAATGTGAAAGACCAGCCAAACACTATTGTATGTTGGGGCAAAAGCACAGGGAAACAGATGAGGGGGCCCCAACCCTGCCCTGCCTTTTGGGATACCCGCTCCTTACTAGTCGCCCAAAACCAGAAATGAGTCTGCCGGGCCCCCGGGGTGAGACCCCAACTAAGGAACAAACAAGAGAGGGTGGGCGGGCCCAAAGTCGCAACAAAGGAAGCGAGTACAGAAACGGTGACAAAGAAAACCAGGGCCAAAAATCATGAACACGAGTAATCAAATAAAACACAGGCGATCTACAAGGGGAAAACCGTATAGCGGGAAGGAAAAAAGAAGCCGAGTCCTTTAAGGAAACAGAGAAAGGAAAAGAAGTGATAAATAACCAGGGAAAGCAATCAAAAAGGAACGGGTTAACTCCACAAGTGCTGGAAGATTCCTTTCATGGCGTTTGGCCCGGAAACTTAAACATACGAGCTACAGGACGGGGTTCACCTAGGTAGAAATACCGAATTAATCTTAAACCACATTTACGTCGAAACCCGGGCCCTGGCCTCGACCAAGCCAAAAGTCGGGGTCCCTCGGGCACAAACTTTCATTTAAAACCAAAATGTTTGAGTCAATTTCATTCATTTTTTTTTGTAAACAAGTAAAAATATTAAATAAAGTAAACTAAGTAATTTTTTCAAAAGCAAGAGAAAGTTTGTACTAAATTTACAGCATTTGAAATAAAGGTTTTAATTTAGGACCTCCATCCATAAACCACAGCAGCGAGCTGCTACCATGCTTCTAAAGGCTTTATAAAAGGCTGGTCAAACTCAGGACCCATGGGTCCCATGCGGCTCACAACTAAAATTTTCGTGGCCTGGCCAATAAAACGGTATCTAACAAAAAAATATGTTGCTTCATTTTTAAAGTGTAAAAATTTAACATTAATGATTACTATTTTCGTTTTCATCCCGGGGGGACACAACTTTTGCCCCAACAATAGTGACAAATATTTTAGCAGCTGATAATGTTACTTACCACAACACCCTCCGTGTGTCAGTCACATTGCCATTCAGGGGCGTACTAAAGACCCATGGATCCTGGTGCAAAACTTCAGCTTGGGACTCGCCACTCCCAGACAACGGTTGTGGAACACTACTTTTCAACAACAGTTTCCTTACTTGGCGTGACGGATGTCTGCAGTGTGGCACACCACGGACAATTATTTCTATTTAAAAGGATTGTCCAATAGAAAAAGAAGTTATAAAGCCAAAGTGTCTGCTCCCTCTTGCCCCCAACTCCTCCCCCCAAAAAATAATTGTGGGGCGAAAAGGAAAAAAATGCCTTTGTTTTTGTTGGATTTTATACTGAACAGTTTAATTGACTTGTTATCTGCATTCTGTGGGTCAGTAAGTTTATAAGGACAACATAATACCGCCACACCATGACCGCATATCACCACTATAAAAAGACTGAATAACACCATTGTACTTTTACTGAACATAAACCATTACACTAAGATCATACAGTGACCATATAGCAGTATCTACCAATGTATATAGGCTTTGCAGACTGTATATTACCGCCATACAGTGACCATATAGTGGTAGAGACCAGTGTACACAGGCTCTGCAGACTGTATATTACCAAAATACAGTGACCATATAGTGGTAGACACCAGTGTACACAGGCTCTGCAGACATATAAGTGATTACAGTGCACTTACATACAGTGACTCACAGGAGACTACTGATGAGAATTATTTACCTACCTCTTTTCTTCTCTATCCACTTGAGACCATCGTGACTACTTCTCTCCGCCACAACTCGTCCCTGTAGAATTTACTACACAAACATCCAGTGTCGGACTGGGGTGTCTGAGGCCCACAGGGGAGTTGATCTTGGGGGCCCACCCTACCGTACATGAAAATATTACCGGCCTATCGGACATAAATGCGCCCATTTTACCACATAATACAGTGTGCAAAAAAGAACTGTATTGTGTAGTACACCTACGGCGGCCTACACTTCACCCACATCCCCAGACCTGACAGGCCGGGTGGAGGAGTTGGCATACTTCTCGCTCCACATTGCACCTACCAGGTCATTCCCCCTGTACCCTCACTCACTTTCCCCTCCTTTGAGGTCCACACCCTCAGACTCTTTTGGCCATTTTCCATCAGAGTCGCAGTTGTCTACAGACCCCCTGGCTCACCCCGCCAGTTTCTGGATCATTTTGCTGCCTGGCTTCCTCATTTCCTCTTAACTGAAATACCCACACTCATCATGGGCGATTTCAACATCCCCATTGATGACCCCATGTCTCCTTCTGCCTCTCAGATCCTTTCACTAACCTCTTCTCTTGGCCTCTCGCAGTTTCCTGACTCTCCAACTCACAAGGATGGGAACTCTTGATCTGGTCTTCTGTCGCCTCTGCTCAATTTCTAATCTTACCAACTCTCCTTATGAACTCTCGGATCATAACCTTATCTCTTTTACTATCAACAACTTTCAGCCTTCTCTCGACACACCAACCCGTCGCCCATTCCGAAATCTCCGCTCTATCAACACTCAGGAGCTCACAGACACCATACAGTCCTCACTGCCCCCAATCTCCTCCCTCTCCTGTCCTGACCTGGCTGTCAAACGTTACAATGAAACTCTCACAACCACCCTGGACATGTTGGCACCACTCACACACCGCACCACCAGAATCAGACGCCCGCAGCCTTGGCACACGCCTCAGACTCGCCATCTACAGCGCTGTTCCAGGTGCGCTGAGCGTCTGTGGAGAAAGTCAAAGCTACCTGCAGACTTTCTCCACTACAAATTCATGCTCAGGACCTACCACACTGCCCTTCACTGCGCCAAACAAAAATATTTCACCTCCCTCATCTCAACACTACACAACAACCCAAAACGTCTGTTTGATACCTTCCACTCCCTCCTCAGGCCCAAAGCTCAGGCCCCGGTCACTGACCTCTGTGCTGAAGACCTGGCCACTCACTTCAAAGACAAAATTGACAGCATCCGGCAAAACATCACATCACAATCCCCAATTAACACCCATCCTGTCCCTCCCCGCACATCCTCTAATCTGCTCTCAGTCCTTGACCCGACATCAGAAGAAGAAGTGTCCAGGCTTCTCCTGTCTGCTCGCCCCACCACTTGCTCTAGTGACCCCATTCCCTCCCACCTTGTCCAGTCTATTTCTCCAGCTGTCCTCTCTCACCTCACTACAATCTGTAACCTCTCTCTCTCCACTGGGATCTTTCCATCTTCCTTTAAACACGCTGTTATAACTCCCTTACTTAAAAAGCCCTCTCTGGACCCCTCCTGCGCCGCCAACTACCGACCAGTCTCTAACCTGCCCTTCATCTCCAAACTCCTGAAACGCTTGGTCTATTCTCGCCTAATCCGCTATCTCTCTGCTAACTCTCTTCTAGACCATCAGCAATCCGGTGTCCGCACCCTACACTCCACGGAAACTGCTCATTCTAAAGTTTCAAATGATATCCTGACAACAAAATCTCAGGGTAACTACTCATTGTTGCTTCTTCTGATCTCTCTGCAGCGTTTGAACCTGTGATCACCACCATCTCCTCAGCATGCTCAGCGCCATTGGTATCCAGGACACCGCTCTCGCTTGGTTCTCGTCCTACCTCTCTGACCGCTCCTTCAGCGTCTCGTTTTCTGGTTCGACCTCCTATCCTCTTCCTCTTGCTGTCGGGGTTCCTCAGGGATCCGTTCTTGGTCCTCTCCTCTTTTCACTCTACACATCCCCCATTGGACAAACCATCAGTAGATTTGGCTTCCAGTACCATCTCTATGCTGATGACACTCAACTATACACTTCCTCCCCAGACATCACTCCTGCCCTGCTACAAAACACCAGTAACTGTCTGTCCGCTGTCTCTGACATCATGTCCTCTCTCTATCTCCAACTAAACCTCACTAAAACTGAACTTCTAGTCATCCCACCATCTACTAACCGACCTCACCCTGCTATTTCTCTCTCAGTGTGTGTCATCACCATAACACCTAGGCAGCAGTAGTCCCCGGCGCCGTCGCTATCCGCCGCCGCCGATCGTTAGGGTCCTAAGCCGCTACCAGTCGCTAAGCTATCGGCTTAGCGGCTTAGGACCTTGGCGACGGCAGCGGTGGCGGGACTAACTGTCTGTGTGTCCGCCGGACGCACATACAGTTAGATGCTTTGGCGGAGCAGAGAGCTCCGCGGAGTACTCTGTGGCCGCAGTCAGGATGCAGCTCTGTGCGCGCCGGAGTGCACAGCCCAGGCGGCGTGCGCGTCATCACACTGCAGCGCGGCCTGGTGACGTCACACCGCTGAAGAAAGACCGGGAGCAGCGACAGCGACAGGAGCGAGGTCAGGTGAGTGCTGTCAGGGTATTAATTTTAATTAGCGCTATTCATGCTGGGGGCCTATTATCTACTGTTATATGTGCAGGGAGGGGCTATTATCTATTGTTATATGTGCAGGGAGGGGGCTATTATCTATTGTTATATGTGCAGGGAGGGGGCTATTATCTATTGTTATATGTGCAGGGAGGGGGCTATTATCTATTGTTATATGTGCAGGGAGGGGCTATTATCTATTGTTATATGTGCAGGGAGGGGGCTATTATCTATTGTTATATGTGCAGGAGGGGGGCTATTATCTATTGTTATATGTGCAGGGAGGGATGCTATTATCTATTGTTATATGTGCAGGAAGGGGGCTATTATCTATTGTTATATGTGCAGGGAGGGGCTATTATCTATTGTTATATGTGCAGGGAGGGGGGCTATTATCTATTGTTATATGTGAAGGGAGGGGGCTGTTATCTATGTTATATGTGCAGGGAGGGGGGCTATTATCTATTGTTATATGTGCAGGGAGGGAGGCTATTATCTATTGTTATATGTGCAGGGGGGGACTATTATCTACTGTTATATGTGCAGGGAGGGGGGGCTATTATCTATTGTTATATGTGCAGGGAGGGGCTATTATCTATAGTTATATGTGCAGGGGGATGCTATTATCCTATGTATATGTGCAGGGAGGGAGCTATTATCTATTGTTATATGTGCAGGGAGGGATGCTATTATCTTGTATATGCAGGGGGGGGCTTATCTATGTATATGTGCAGGGAGGGGGCCAGTTATCTATTGTTATATGTGCAGGGAGGGTGGGCTATTATCTATTGTTATATGTGCAGGGAGGGATGCTATTATCTATTGTTATATGTGCAGGGAGGGATGCTATTATCTATGTTATATGTGCAGGAGGGATGCTATTATCTACTGTTATAGTGCAGGGAGGGGGCTTATCTATTATAGTGCAGGAGGGGGCTATTACTATATTATATGTGCAGGGAGGAGCTATAACTACCTATCATATGTGCTGTGAGGCGTATGCTACTTACATATGTTCTATGTGAGGCCGTAAGCAATACCTACATATGTGCTGTGAGGGGGTATTAACTACCTACATATGTGCGGTGAGGCCTATAACTACCTACATATGTGCTGTGAGGCCTATAAAGCTACCTACATATGTGCTGTGAGCCTATAAGCTACCTACATATTGCTGTGAGGCCTTAAGCTACCTATATAAGTGCTGTGGGGCCTATAAGCTATCTATATACCTGCTGGGGGACCTAAACCTGCCTATATACCTGCTGGGGGACATATAAACTACACACCTACCGGGAGACATATAAAATAGATAACCACCTTCTGGGGGGCGTATAACTTACTGGGGGACCCTTTTACCTTCACTGGGGGACACATAATTTACTGCGTTGTGAAGTCGCTAACAGTCGTTAAGCCGGTTGTTAAGGCCTCAAGACAAGTCAGTTGATAAGAGTTAGCAATCGACTCCGCGGACTCCAGTCGGTTGTTAAGCCGGTTGTTAAGGCCTCAAGTCGATTGTTAAGACCTTAGCAATCGACTCCGGGGACTAGGCAGCAGGCCCGCTGTCTCGGGGTTATTCTAGACTCTGATCTGTCCTTCACCCCCTATATCCAATCCCTTGCCCGCTCCTGTCACCTGCACCTCAAGAACATCTCCAGAATCCGTCCTTTTCTCACTGTGGAAACAACTCAAACTCTCATTGTTGCTCTTATTCATTCTCGTCTTGACTACTGTAACTCCCTACTTGTTGGTCTTCCTCTCTGTAAACTCTCCCCTCTCCAATCTGTCCTGAATGCAGCAGCCAGGCTTGTCTTTCTTTCCAGCCGCTATACTGATGCCTCTACCCTGTGTCAGTATCTGCACTGGCTGCCTATTCAGTACAGAATACAACATAAACTCATCACTCTCACACATAAGGCTCTCCACAGTGCTGCACCCCCATACATCTCCTCCCTTATCTCTGTCTACCACCCTACCCGCTCTCTCCGCTCTGCTACTGATCTAAGATTACACACCTCACTCATCCGAACCTCCCATGCCCGTCTCCAAGATTTTGCACGTATTGCACCAGTTCTCTGGAACATGTTACCCCATGTGATCAGGCACACTCACAACCCTCACAGTTTTAAGGGTGCTCTGAAAACTCATCTTCTTAGACAAGCCTATCAAAATCCCTAATTGTCAACCCCCCAAATTCTGTCACAGATTCGTCACTTCCTGCACTTTGGCACCCACAGGCACTTATCTGTATATAGATGTATGGTTGGGATGGCAGGTTCATCCACATTTTATGTATACGACCCCATATTTATGTAACATGGCCGGACCATTGTAAACCAAGCACTTGTCAGCCTTTGTTTCACCCATACACTCTAATAGATTGTAAGCTCTTGCGAGCAGGGACCCTCTCACCTTGTGTCTCATTTGTCAGTAGCTTTTTTATAATGTAACGTCTGGTTTGTCTGTGCTTATTCCCTCTATATTGTAAAGTGCTGCGGAATATGTTGGCGCTGTATAAATAAAGATTATTATTATTATTATTAGTCACACATTTGTCAGTCTAACATATCATAGACACAGGGCTAAGTAGCTCCATCCATATCCCCCCTCCACCCACATACAATATCCCCCCCACCCACATACAATATCCCCCCCACCCACATACAATATCCCCCTCCACCCACATACAATATCCCCTCCACCCACATACAATATCCCCCCCACCCACATACAATATCCCCCTCCACCCACATACATACCCCCCTCCACCCACATACAATATCCCCCTCCAACCACATACAATATCCCCCTCCACCCACATACAATATCCCCTCCATCCACATACAATATCCCCCCCCACCCACATACAATATCTCCCTCCACCCACATACAATATCTCCCTCTACCCACATACAATATCCCCCTCCACCCACATACAATATCCCCCTCCACCCACATACAATATCCCCCTCCACCCACATACAATATCCCCTCCACCCACATAAAATATCCCCTCCCCCCACATACAATATCCCCTCCACCCACATACAATATCCCCCTCCACCCACATAAAATATCCCCTCCCGCCACATACAATATCCCCCTCCATCCACATACAATATCCCCCTCCACCCACATACAATATCTCCCTCCACCCACATACAATATCTCCCTCCACCCACATACAATATCCCCCCCACCCACATACAATATCCCCTCCACCCACATACAATATCCCCCCACCCACATACAAAATTCCCCCCCTCCACCCACATACAATTATCTCCCTCCACCCACATACAATATCCCCCTCCACACACATACAATATCCAGTCCACCCACATACAATATCCCCCTCCACCCACATACAATATCCCCCTCCACCCACATACAATATCCCCTCCACCCACATACAAAGCCTCCCCCAGCCTCACACACACATACAATATCCCCCTCCACCCACATACAATATCCCCCTCCACCCACATACAATATCCCCTCCACCCACATACAATATCCCCCTCCACCCCACATACAATATCCCCGTCCACCCACATACAATATCCCCCTCCACCCACATACAATATCCCCCTCCACCCACATACAAATCCCCTCCACCCACATAAAAATATCTCCCTCCACACACATACAATATCCCCCTCCACCCACAATACAATATCCCCCTCCACCCACATACAATATCCCCTCCACCCACATAAATATGCCCCTCCACCCAAACATACAATATCCCCCCTCCACGCACATCAATATCCCCTCCACCCACATACAATATCCCCCTCCACCCACATACAATATCCCCCTCCACCCACATACAATATCCCCTCCACCCACATACAATACCCCCCTCCACCCACATACAATATCCCCCCCCACCCACATCCAATATCCCCCTCCACCCACATACAATATCTCCTCCACCCACATACAATATCCCCCCCACCCAAATCCAATATCCCTCCATGTTTCCTTGGTAAAGCACCTCCACTTCAAAATAAACACCTGCAAGAAAGTAAAAGTCTAATCTAATCACAAGGTCGTGTTCCCTCACTCTTACAATCAGGAACACATGTACGCTGCCACTATACCCCGGTCCGATTATAACCTACAACACTCCCATATGGAGACCACATAGTGGTCCGACACCGGGCTCAGGTTTACCTACAAACCGCCATATAGAGACCACATAGTGGTCGACACCACTCAGGTCACCATCACATTACAATATAAAAAATAACCCCTGAAATCAGGGACTCACCAGAGATGTCTTATCTGATAAGTCGTTCTCTTCTCTCATGAGTCGTTCTCTTTCCCTTTTCTTCTGCATCTGTTTCACACCACCATGATGACTTGTCCCGGCCACCACTCATCCCTGCAGAAATTACACAGAAATATCTTAGAATCCTCAATTTTCCAGCATCTCTTTACCTATTCCACCTCTGTACAAACTACCCAGGGGGGGGAGAGGGGGGTACAAGCCATAACTTAGAGGCCCAGTATCCTAAGGTTTGGGGGGGTGGGGAAAGGACTAACCCCCTGGAGATAATACTACAACTATGGGATGCTGCCCTCTCAATTATATTACCAGGTAGGTGGGCAAGACCCTAGGTAGGTAGGCAAATGGGCAAGGTCCCAGGTAACTAGATAGGCCCTATTTAGGTAGGTAGACTCTCGCTGGATAAGTTGGTAGGCCAGCCCCAGGCAGGCTGGTGGGTACCTAGTCACAGGTGGGTAGGTAAATAGCCCCCAGGTAGATAAGCAGGCCACAGTTAGGAAAGTAGATAGGCTACAGTTAGGTTGTGGACCCCAGTTAGGTAGGCTGTAGGTAGGTGTTGGTGAGTCCCAATTAGTTAGGCTGTAGGTAGGTGGTTTCCCCTAGTTAGGCAAGCTGTAGGTAGTTAGGGTCCCCTTTATATAGGCTGCAAGCAGTTAGGGACCCCCTTTAGGTACTATACAGGCAAATTTGAGCCCCCTTTAGGTAGTATACAGGCAGTTAGGGACCCCCTTTAGGTAGTATACAGGCAGTTAGGGCTTCCTTTAGGTACTATACAGGCAGTTAGGGGTCTCTTTTAGGTAGTATACAGGCAGTTATGGCCTCCCTTGAAGTAGTATACAGGCAGTTAGGCTTCCTTTCGGTATTATACAGGCAGTTAGGGGTCTCCTATAGGTAGTATACAGGCAGTTAGGGGTCTCTTTTAGGTAGTATACAGGCAGTTAGGGGTCTCTTTTAGATAGTTTACAGGCAGTTAGGGCCCCTTTAGGTAGTATACAGGTAGTTAGGGGCCTCCTATAGCTAGTGTGCAGGATGTCAGCCCCCCCCCGTAGCTACTGTGGAGGTAGTCAGGGCCCCCTTTAGTATTTAGGTAGTCAGGGCCCCCTTTAGGCAGCCAGGGCCCCCTTTAGTAGTCAGGGCCCCCTTTAGGTAGCCAGGGCCCCCCTTTCATTAGCCAGGGCCCCCTTTGTATTAGTCAGGGCCCCCCTTTGTATTAGTCAGGGCCCCCCTTTCATTAGCCAGGGCCCCTCTTTCATTAGCCAGGGCCCCCTTTGTTGTTAGGGCCCCCCTTTGTAGCCAGGGCCCCCTTTATATTAGCCAGGGCCCCCTTTGTAGCCGGGGCCCAATTTGTAGCCAGGGCCTCCTTTATATTAGCCAGGGCCTCCTTTATATTAGCCAGGGCCCCCTTTATATTAGCCAGGGTCCCCTTTGTAGTCAGGGCCCCTGTAGGTAGATTTAAAAAAAACAAAAACAAACAACAAAAAAGCCACTTACCTGGCTCCCCGGGTCCGCTCCTGGCAGTCCCGGGCGCTCCGAGCTGCCGCGGCCCGTACTGCGCCCTGCCCTAGGCGGGCGCGGGTGATGTGAAGTCACTGTACCACCTACGTCAGCAAATAGGGGGCCGGCGCCCGGCAGGCTGAAAGGGCCCAACGCCTTCAGCCTGCCAGGGAGAGCAGCGGAGCGCAGCGCTAGTGGCGCTGGGCCCGCTGACAACCGCAGCCCCCGGGAGCTGGGGACATTAGTCCCCAACTCCCGGGCCCGGTCCCCTGAGCGCTCGGGACGCGGGTCCCGGGCGTTCAGTGACCGGATGCGCGGCCGGGCCCCGGGGAGCGGCGGCACTGCATCCGGGGCCTACAGCGGCTCGGGGGGGGGGCCCACCGGGGGATTCACCGATCCCCTGGCAGCCCAGTCCGAGCCTGCAAACATCTTAGACTTCTCACTTTTCCAGCACTTTCCTACCAACCTTTGTACATACTCCCCATCTATAGTGACCCAAATGGTAATAATGCCTCTCTTGGTGCCCCACACAGTAATTGTACCCCAAACATTGAAAGTGCCCCCAGTAAATTACAGGGCCACCATTTGTGCCACCAGTAGGTAGGAATACACCGCATATAGAAAGCAGCCCTCCCAAATTGGGCAGGCAAATAGGTATATGCTCCTTTTTTGCAGGTTAGACCCTAAAATTAGTCAGATAAGTAGGTAGACTCTTCCTTTAAGAAAGGTAAACCCCCCCCCATTCAGTAAAAGGAAATTTCCCTCTGTTAAAAGGGAAATATGGGGCCCCCCAAATATTTTAGATAAAAGGGGTTTTAGGCATTAAAATGTCCCCCCAAAATTTTGGAAAGGAAAAAAAAAAAAGGCTCCCCCAGTAAGTAGGTACATAGGCAAGTATATACACTACCCCAGTTAGTTAGTATAAAACCCCCCTCCAATAAGTAGGTAGATAGGGTTTCCCCCCGGAAAAAGTAAAAAAAAAAAATTTTTTTAAGGTAGAATGGGGGTATATGGGGTCCCTTCTAGTAGGTGGGTTATAGGGGGCATCCTTTATTATTTTTGATATATGGGCCCCCCAGTGGGTAAATACAAACATAGACCCCCCGGGAAAGTGGGAAAAAAGGACCCCTTTTGGGGGAAGGGGATA
Organism: Phyllomedusa bahiana; assembly: GCA_025379985.1. NCBI lineage: Eukaryota > Metazoa > Chordata > Amphibia > Anura > Hylidae > Phyllomedusa > Phyllomedusa bahiana. The sequence continues at coordinate 17,338 of JAODAL010046396.1, read as the reverse complement.
TATATGGGCCCCTTCAAAAAGGGAAAGGTATAACAGCCCCCTTTAGTAGGGTGGGTTTACATGGGCCCCCCCAATTCGGGGGTTTAGGTGTAAATAAAGCCTTTCCCCCCAGTAGGGGGTTACAGACGACCTAAAAAAAATAAAATACTCACCTCGGGCCGAACACCTTTTCTTTAAATCTGGGGGCGGGCGGGCGCATGCTATCACACTGCCCTCCCAGGATCCACTTCTGGTGCCCCAAACGGGTTTCAAAGAAAAACAATGGGCCCTTAGGGCCAAGTACGGGAGTGGTCCCAATGACAAAATTTTCCCTTTGGGCGCGGCTGCCCTTTAGGGGGGCCAGGATCAGTGTATCCTGGTTTTTTTTACCTCGCCTATCCTGCACCCCGGGCTCGGACTGGCCCACAGGGAATGGGGGAAATTCCCCCGGTGGGCCCCTACATGGTAACCTAAATTTTTTTTTAAACTACATATCCCTTCCAAAAAGGAAAAAAAAGCATAAAAAGAGGGGGCAAAAAGCAAGAAGCAAGGATAGGAGACATCAACAGCCCTTAATAGTAGTTTAAAAGGGATGAGCCCCAAAAAATAAACTCCACCGTGGGCCCTGAAACAGCTTAACTGGGGGGCCCCTAGAACCCACTCCACCTGGGGGCCCCTAGGCACCTCGGGTCCGACACTGCCGCACTGTCCAGGCGGGTAGCAGGGCCCGGGCCCGGGGAAAATTTAAAAATCAGCCCTGGCACAAACCCCCCCAGCAGCCCACATACAATATCCGTTTAAAAAAATTCCCATTGTTCTGGGCACCCCCCCCCTTTTTCAAAAATAAACAACACTATAAAGCTGCTTTCACAAAAGAGCTTTTTTTGGTGAAATTTTGTCAGAAAGGAAAAAGCATTTTAATGCTGAACTTTTCCGCACAAAAAAAACCCAAAACATCAAAAAATGCACCAAAACCGCTCCGTGTAACCCCCCCTACACACAAGAAAAAAAAAACAGTGGTGCAGAGAAACCCCTGATTCAACTTTAGAATAAAATGACCCCCGGGAAACAGGAAATCCCCCAGACGGGGCATCTCTGATTTGGGGGTTTTTTTTCTTCTCCTTTTCTTCCCTTTTGGCCCAAAACCCCATGGCTTTTTTCCCCTTTTTGTTTCGTTTCCCCTTTTTTTTTTCTGCCGTTTCACATTTAATGTTTTTCTTCTAGTGGTTTAAATATTCCCTCCCTGTAAATTTTTCAACAAATACCCTCTTTGACTCCCTCTCTTCTAGCACTTTCCTATCAATTTTCCCCAAAAAGCGTATGGTTTGACCCCAAAAAATTAGAAATTAAAAAAAGCAGATAAGGGGGCAAGGGAGTGACATTTAAAGCAGGGAGGGAGGGCCAGTATACACAGACAGGGGCCCCTTATAGGCAGACAGGGGCAAAGGACAGGGACAGTATTTAGGCAGGCAAAGGGCATTAAAAGTAGCAGGGCTATTAAAGGGAGCTTAAAAGGTTTGGCAATTTCTATTATAGGGGACCAGGGCATCAAATTTGCCAGGGGGGGGGCTTTTATATAGGTACCAGGGGAGGGGAAACATAATAGGGCCCGCCAGGGCAGGGGGTTTTAAAAGCCAGGCAGGGTATAGGTAGCCAGGGCAGGACATCAATTGCCAGGGGGGAAAGGGTTTATATAGGGAAACCAAAGGGAGGGTAAACATAAGCCAGCCAGGGCAGGGGCATCAAAAAGCCCGGGCAAAGGGGATCAAAAGCCTGGGGAGGGGGTCATTTTAACCCGGGCAGGGGGTTTATATAGGTAGCCAAAGGGGAGGGCCTTTTTTATAGGGACCAGGCAGGGCTGTTTTAAACGGTTTTAGGGCAGGCTTTATAATAGCCTGGGCGGGCTTATATTTGGTGCCAGGGGAGGGGCTTTTTTATAGGGAGCCAGGGCAGGGCCCGTATATAAGGACCAAAGGGGAGGGGTTATATAGCCCCGGGCAGGGGGTTTTATATAGGTACCAGGGCAGGGGGGAATATAGTTAATTTCCCGGAGGTCTTTATATAAGGGAGCCCCGGGCAGGGCGTATATAAGGGGCCAAAGGAGGGGTTTTGTTATAAAGCCGGGCAAGGGCTGTATATTTTGTAAGCCAGGGCAAAGGGCTTTATAAAAAGTTCCCAAGGGCCCGGGCTGTAAAAAAATAGGGAGCCAGGGCCCGGGCGTAAAAATTGCCAGTTCAGGGCTTGGGATATAATTTAGGGGCCCGGGCAAATTTTCAAAATTTATGGCAGCCCCAAAAGGGGTTTTAAAAAAAAAAATAAAAAATAATAAACCCCCAGGACACCGTCGTCCCCCCTCCCCCTTCCCCTCTTCAAATTTTCCGGGGCCGGGGGCCGCTCACTGGGAGAGTTTTCGGGGCCCCCGGGGCGGGCGCGCCCCATGACCCTCATCGCATCGCCGCCCCCTCCCCGCGGCCCTTTTTCCCCGGGGAAGCTTAGCAGACAGGATCAGAAAATTTCCCAAAATTTTCCCGCCTCGGCTGCTGCTTGCACCGCGGGGGTTTTTCAGGGGGCGGGCCCAGATGGGGTGCATTGGCCTTTGGTTTAGGTGGGGCCCTTCCGTGCAGCCCAATTTTTGGCGAAGGGGGGGCTTGGGGCGCCCCCGCCACAGGGAGTCTTCTTTTCGCTGATGCGACCTGCGGGCCCCCGTAACGCCCACAGACCGGGGCCCGGAAATCCGGGGGAAACCCGCCGGGGGAACACCGCCTCCTCGGCGGGGGATCTGAAGCTGCCCCCGCGGCCCCCACGCCAGCGCCCGGAAGGGGAAATCCCGGTTTGCCCTAAGGTCATTCCCCGGGGGTGGGATAGCTATGATTGCTGGGTCCCGTGGGGGCCCCCTGACCAGCTGTGTGGTGAGGGGGGACTGTGCAATCAAGACATCAGCTTGTTTTTCCCGAAATTTAAATTTTGGGTTTCAAGACTTATCCTTCACGGTTTTAAAAATAACAAAACTGATTTTAAATTTTAAAGGGAAAAAAACAGATCATTAAGAACGGAGGACCCCGTTAAATTTTGAAATTTTCAGCTAGTTCCCTTTTGGAAAAAGCAGGTGAAAAATGAAAGATTTAGTTCACTTTCTGAGATGCAACATGAACAAATCAAGTTAAAGGAGAAACTGCTTCATATCAAAAATACATGGAAAAAAAGTCATAGAAGTGAATTTGAAACAAGGGTTTTAAAAATTTTTGGGAAAACAAAATTTTCTGGGATTTTTCTCAGTTTTTTCCCAAAATACTTTCCAAACCGCCCATAACTAGGGGTAAACTGCCACCACCTGGATGTTTATATACAAAGATGTTGTTGGGAACCCAATTTTGGGCAGCTGCGTGGGTGGGGACCGGCTTCTGCGATAGCCCGGGGCTCTCCATGAGAAAAACAAGAAAAAAAGGGTTTTATTAGCATCCCTGGCTTCTCGATTGAGGTGTGTACAGCGCTCAATGAGGTATACACAGCCTGACGGCTTCCTGCTTTCCAGTGCCTGTGGTTACGTAACCACCAAGGCTTGGTAACTGCAAGAGCTGTTGGGTCTTATTAGACCCACATCAGGTCTGCAGTCAGTACAGGGATGTATTTCAGCCCCAGTTACAGAAAAATAAATTGATGTGAAAATGCCTCACAAAGGCCTTTTTTGACTCTACTGGGGAAACAACATGTAAAATAAAATCATAATTTAAAAAAAATAAAAAAATACAATTTTCTTAAACTTAAATGGGTTGTCTCGCTAAAAAGAATAGCTTTCAAATCGTAGGGAACACAAAATAAAGACATTTTCCAAATATATTGCTTTGTTCCTCTGTTTTCCCTAAGGAGATACAAGTGAATTTATGACCTCCCTGGCTATTTCAGTTCCCTCAGTAACCGACCTGTAAACAATTCTCCCCCTGCTGTTTGTTCTATGAGATAGCAGTGAGTGATGTCATCACACAGGTCATGGCGGTGTCCTTGCTGCTGAGCAGTAAAAAGCTTGATTTATGTAAAATAAACAGCACTGTAATTAGGGCTTTTGTTTGAGGGATCAGATAAGAAGTCCTGTTAGTAGTTTGAGAAGCTAATCTGATCTAATTAGCAACTGAAAGCACAGCACAGCATGGAGCTGTACAAGCACAAGCTGTATGCAAATTAGTCAGTCTGAACCAGGAAGTGGCAGAGTATTTCATTCATGCATCCTTTGAAACTCTGTAGGGAGACAACTCCTTTAATACTAACAGCCCATATTGCAACTTTTAGGCTATGTTCACACGATGTACTGCGGCGCGTACTGTACGAGGCGCAGTACGTCGCGTCTTTCGGGAGCTTGCGCGAGTACGAGCGTACTCCCGCCGTGCGAAGGAGGGGGGGGAAGCTGGCAGCCCGCCGGCCCCATTGACATTAATTACTCGCGGCGCATATTGGCCGCAAATAATTGACATGTCACTTATCTCCCCGCGCGTACAATACGATCGTAATAGAAATACTCATGTAAGGTTATGTCCACACAGCTTATTGCGGCGTGTATAGTACGCGCCGCAATACGCCAGGTGTTTTGGAACCATGCGCTGATCAGCTTGTAATTCCAAAGCACAGGGAAGGGAGGGGGCAGCAAGGTGCCGGCCCCATACACATGCATTGTTAGCACCGCGTAAGCGCCGCGAACAATTGACATGTCAATTCTCCCCCCACGCGTACAATACGATCGTATCTCTATGAGAGCTATGGATTACCGTAATAAAAAAGCACAATATGTGCCGAAATGCACGGCAATCTAAGCCATGTGAACATACCCCAAAACTGAAAACAAGTCATCCCCACTGACCTCAGTAGTTCATAAAACGCAAATTTTGTCGGTCGGTTTGTAACAGTTCGGTCTTTCATCGTATTCCAAAAGGAAAGTGCATCAAAAACATTTGTATGTTGCTTTGGACGCGGAACTGTGTCCAAAACCCCAAAGAAAGGTTTGAGTCTCGTTTCCTGATTGCAAATCCGCCAGAATTCGGCGGGGAAAAAAAAGTGAGCAAAATCCGCATGAAATACTCATTGAGCGGTAGAGTCTGACGAGATAAAGTTTACTCGTCGTCTGAACGTAACCTTAGCCTTGGAGTTTGACATGCTTGCTTTGCACAAACAGCACATTGATGGGCGCAGTGTCATCCTGAATCAGATCTGGGTTGGTGCTGCAGGGGAGCTGAATACTCGCTGCCGGGTCCTCCCTATCATTAGTTCATCAAAGTAGATGAAAAAATACCTAAACATTTGCAGACGTGCTCGACAGCCTCATTTCATTAAGAACACTCCCTTCACCCAATGTGACCTCGAGACTTGTCACAAAAAAACCAGGAGTGTTTGATGACACAATATAAATCACAGGGCAGCGTTCGTCTGATGTGTCCTCAATAAGCACTACTGAAATCTAAATGATGGTTCATGAAAAACTTACCCATAGGCAGCAACTAAACATTTATAAGAGAAGAACCGAGACCAGTATTCTTTAATTTGTTGCCTAAAAAGACCTATCACCCAAATTGAACCCCTCAAATTACAACCTTTCTCCGGTTATGGCAAAATCCATTTTTTTTTTAGAAAATCCTTGACAATCAGCTGATCACAGTGACCCCCAGTGATCAGCTGTAATTTGTGGTGAAATCTGTTCAATTTCCCTGCAGCGCCACCACAGGGAAAGTCATGCATTACATAATATCCAGTTATATCAATGGGTTGTCTAAGTAGTGCAGGACAAGACAAGTCCTCCAGAGCGAGAGATGCACTTTGTAACCACCCTTCGTTCTAGCCAAAAGATAAAGATGCGGAGCAGATGATCCCTATGAACTCGGAATGCCCAAAAATGTTCAGGAAAATGGGTTTTTCAAAATGGACAAACCCTTTAAAGGGATATTCACATCTTGTAATGTTACGGGGTTGCTTTAAAACAGTGGTGCACAACATGTGGCCCACAGCTCCGTTCCTAGCACAGTTTGGCCGCGTTTACATGGCAATGGACAAATACCGGTGGGGAAATCCGACCGGTATTTGGTCTGTTTCTGGCATGTAGGGGGGTGACTTTTCTCTACAGTTTGTGGTTTCAAGCCCTCCCCCTTCACACCGACACATTCATGTTCTGCCCGAAAACTGGGCGGAAGAATGAGCATGTTCTAAGTTTTCCGGACCGCCGGCGGTGTAAAAAAACATCCAGCGGAAAATCTTTTCGATTGAAGTCAAAGTGTAAAAGTTTGACACATGGTTTACAGACGGCTTTCAAAACCGAAAACCGTCTTTAAATCCGGATGAAAACCCGTGCTGTGGGGACATGCTCTTTAGGTGCTGGGAGCTGCAAATTCCCTCTGTCTACAGCGACATCTTTTGCCGTCGTTGCAGACAGTAGGAAGACGGTGGGTGGTTTTTAAAGGGTTAAAGTTTTTCTCAATAGAAAGAGAAGATCAGTGACTGAGAAACTCCATTCTGCTGTTAAGAGAAGAGAGAGGTGTCAATGTCAGTGTAAATCTTGGGGCCCATTCCACAACTACTGTACATAACTGCAAGTACTGCCCATTCCTCTTTCCTTCTGCCCCTGTTAGGGCTTGTCCCCACTGCACGGGTTTTTCCGTCCGGCGGTTTCTCCGCCCGCGGTCCGATGGCAAAACATTGAGCAAGCACAATATGTGCTTCTCAATGTGAAGGGGGAGAAAAGCCGTCCCCCCCCCCCCCCCGTCCCCCTCCCCTCGCGGCCGTGGGGACGGCCGCAAAACAGGACAAATACTGGCCGGTTTGTCCTGTGCCGTGGGAACGCGCCCTTACTCTACCTTTCCACCAGAAAAGCAGCCGCAGACCTGTTAAAAAAACTCATCAATACATTGTGGATGACTGAAAATGGAAGATAAAGCAAAACTTGTCTTTGACACCCGTTAGTTCCAGTGCCATCGCCGGTTTTAAAGGGGTTGTCTCACTACATTGATTCATCTCACCTCAGTCCTATTTTGTTGGTTTCACTTTGAATTCAGGGGCGCGTTTACTGGCTTCCACTAGGCTGCAGTAGAAGCGAGGTCTGTAGCTATAGCATCCACTGCTGGCAGCCTATCAGGAGAGATCAAACAGGTCTGTAACTATAGCGACCTGAGCAACTGATGCAGCCCATACAAGAGGGGATATCTAGGAATAGGTAGGACACTGTTAATGGACACATATTGCAAAGTGACTTAAAGGAGTTGTCTCCCTTCAGAGTTTCAGAGAATGCATGAATGAAATACTCTGTCACTTCCTGGTTCAGACTGACTCATTTGCATAAGATCCCTGCTTGTACAGCTCTGTGCAGGGCTGTGCTTTCAGATGCTAATTAGATCAGATTAGCTTCTCAAACTACTAACAGGACTTCTAATCTGATCCCCAAAACAAAAGCCCTAATTACAGTTCTGTTTATTTTACATAAATCAAGCTTTTTACTGCTGAGCAGCACAGGACACTGCCAGGACCTGTGTGATGACATCACTCACTGTTATCTCATTGAACAAACAGCAGGGGGAGATTTGTTTACAGGTCAGTTACTGAGGGAACCGAAATAGCCAGGGAGGTCATAAATTCACTTGTATCTCCTTAGGGAAAACAGAGGAACAAAGCAATATATTTGGAAAATGTCTATATTTTGTGTTCCCTACAATTTGAAAGCTATTCTTTGTAGCGAGACAACCCCTTTAATTTTGCAAGATCTTTAACATAAAAAGCAGCAATCCTTGTAGGGAGACAACCCCTTTAATTCATACATGCCAACTCTCCCGTTTTTGGCGGGGGGTCCCCCCCCCCACCTCCCTCCCGGCAGAGTTGGCATTCCTCCCGCCACCAGCAGGCAGCGGGGGGACCGCGGCGCAAGAGTAGCGCTAGTGCGCTAGTCTGGCGCCGCCGGGCCGCTCCTACAGGCGGGTGAAGCGGCCGCAGCGGCCGCTCACCCATCCGGCGAGACTCACTGACTTGTGCGGCCGCAGCCGCACAGTCAGTCAGCAGTACAGAGAGAAGGCAGGAGGGATCGCTCCCTCCTGCCTTCTCCCCCTGTATGTACCCGGCCGGTGCGCGCTGTACATGCAGGTCAGCGTCGCAGGGGGAGTGACGCGCGGCTGCACTCACTCCCCCTGTGACGCTTTGACTACTCAGTCGGCCGGGAGGTGTCCGGAGCTGCAGGAGCCTGGTGAGGTAAGTGGCTTTTATTATTTTATTTTTATTAGTTATAGGGGGGCTCTACCTGGCTACAATGGGGGGCACTACCTGGCTACAATGGGGGCATCTACCTGGCAACAGAGGGGGCACTACCTGGCAACAAAGGGGGCACTACCTGGCTACAATAGGGGGGGGGGTCTACCAGGCAACAGAGGGGGCACTACCGGGCTACAATGGGGGGGTCTACCTGGCTACAATGGGGGCAACTACCTGGCAACAGAGGGGGCACTACCTGGCAACATAGGGGGCACTACCTGGCTACAATGGGGTGTCTACCTGGCAACAGAGGGGGCACTACCTGGATACCATGGGGGCAACTACCTGGCCACAGTGGGGGCACTACTTGGCTACAATGGGGGCGTCTACCTGGCAACAGAGGGGGCACTACCTGGCTACAATGGGAGGGGTCTACCTGGCAACATAGGGGGCACTACCTGGCTACAATGGGCAGGTCTACCTGGCAACAGAGGGGGCACTACCTGGCTACAATGGGGGGTCTACCTGGCTACAATGGGGGGGGGGGTCTACCTGGCAACAGAGGGGGCACTACCTGGCAAACAATGGGGGCACCTACCTGGCATCAGAGGGGGCACTACCTGGCTACAATGGGGGAGGGGTCTACCTGGCAACAGAGGGGGCACTACCTGGCTACAATGGGGGTCTACCTGGCAACAGAGGGAGCACTACCTGGCTACAATGGGGGGGCACTACCTGGCAACAGAGGGGGCACTACCTGGCTACAATGGGCGGGTCTACCTGGCAACAGAGGGGTCACTACCTGGCTACAATGGGGGGTCTAAATGGCAACAGAGGGGGCACTACCTGGCTACAATGGGGGTCTACCTGGCACCAAGAGGGCACTACCTGGCTAATGGGGGGGGGTGTACTGGCAACAGAGGGGGCCCTACCTGGCTACAAAGGGGGGGCACTACCTGGCTAACAAAGGGGGCATCTACCCGGCTAACAAAGGGGGCACTACCTGGCTAACAAAGGGGGCATCTACCCGGCTAACAAAGGGGGCATCTACCTGGCTAACAAAGGGGGGCATCTACCAGGCTACAAATTTGGCTCTACTTGGCTACAGAGGGGGCACTACGTGGCTACAAGGGGCATCTACTTGGCTACAAGGGGACATCTACCTGCCTGTAAGGGGCATCACCTGGTTCCGGGGGGCTACTACCTGGCTATAAGGGCATCTACCTGGCTTTCTTCCAAAGCCGTTATGCAGTTAGGTGGAGTGGGTGTGGCTTTTTGAAGGGGCGTGGCACACCAACAAGATGGGCGTGCCCATGCAATTTTTTGCCGCAGCGCGCTCCGCACACCGCTCTCTACAATCTCCGGCTTTTTCAATTTCAAAAGTTGGCTACTAGGCTTAACTAATCCCAGCTGAGGTCGGCACCTTCATTCGTCATGTGAGCTTACAGTTATTCACAGGTTGCAGAGGTTGCTGCTGCGGCATCACATAAGCTCTGGTGGTGATATCACCAGGAACAGAAGTTTAAAGCAGGTTTAAAAGTTGAGTTATGTTTTTTCTTCTATTTTCAATTATCCACAACGCATTGACAAGCCTTCGAAAATATTAGAACACCTTTGTAAGGCCTTGTTTCTCCGGGCACACAGTACATACCGGGGAATACGCTGTAAAATCACAGCATTCAATAAGTGCTATGATTTTACCATATTTGTGAGGCGTACTTCATGTGCATTGCAGAGCAGTTACAACCAGCAGCGCGCCGGACCGGGCCACGCCCCCCCTAGGGGAGGCGCACCATGACCCGGCGTGCTGGGCGCGGCTAAGCCGCTGCAGACGTGCGGCCGGAAGGGGAGGCGGGGCGAAGGTGAAGGCATTCATAGTGCCTCCCCTTCCGCCCGTTAGCCAGTCGGCGGCCAGGAAGCAACAGTGCAAGACCTCCGCGCGGCGCGCTCCCAATGGCAGAGGAACAGCTTAACCTGCTGCGGCAAATGGCGGCGTCTCAGGGAGCCGCATGGCTAGAGGATGCGGTGCGGGGCCTGCTCAGTAGGTCCAGGGATCCGGCTGCGGTGCTTGGTGGCGCCTCTGGGGTTCGTGGAGCTGGGGAGTCGGCTTTAGTGGCAGCAGGCAGCGGTGCCAGCAGTATGGCTGACGGTCCGGCCGCTCTCCCTGGGGGCGGTCTGAGTGGTTGCAGTGGGGCAGGGATGCCTGCATCGCAGGGGGGTAGGGCAGGGTCGAGGCGCTGGGCTCCCCCCCGAGAGGTGACCCGGCTATACCCCAGGGCTCCCGTGCCACCGGAGCCCTTCGGGGGAAAATTCGGCCGGGGGGGCGGTCCAATCCGGGGGGGACTTTTCCCTGTGGTCTGGGAGGCATCTAGTGGCCGGGGCCCCTAGGAGAGGGTGGGTCGGGTCCTCGTCGGGGCTCGGTCTGCCGTGCCCCTTCTTTTTTCCCTTCGGTCGGTGGTAACGGGGCCCTTCCCTGGCGGCCCCCGGTCGGGAGGGCCCCCCGGGCAGCGTGAAGGAAGACGGGTTTGAGGTTCCCCCTGGTCGGCAGGGGGCAGCGTACGGGAGGAGGGGACTTTTCCGGTCGGCCCCGGCGTGGGGAAGGGAAAAGACTCGGGTTCCCCGGTTCGGCGTGGCGGTGCCGCCTTCCCGGCCCTGCGGGTCGGCCTCCCCTTACAAAGGGCCCTTGCCCGGGTTGGGCAGCGAGTGACGACGGTGGTTTCTGGGGACGGCAACTTGGATTTTGGTGTAGCGGCTGGGGGGCCCCAAAGCCCCCGCAGCCAGGTGAGTTGTGTCTCTGTCATGTCTTTCCACCAATTTTTTGGTGAAGGGGGGGGGAATTGGTAGTGGGTTACCTTGCTTGTCGGGGGGGGGCCCGGGGGGGAAAAGGGGGGGGGGGGGGGGGTGCGGGGTGGGCGGGGGGTTTTGGGGGTTTTGCCGGGGGGGTTCGGGAGGGGGTTTTAAGGGGAGGGGGGGGTGGGGGTCGCCAGTGGTCGTTGTTTTGGGAGCGCCCCGGCCCCTTGGTCAGGGGGGGTCGAGGCCCGGGGATCCCTTTTGGCAAGGGGGGGCGGGCGTGGCAGAAAAAAGCGAAAGGGGGGGGGGGGTTTTGGGGTGCGGGTTGGGGGGTAAGCCTTTGGGGCCCCTTCGACCGAACCCGAGGGGGGGAGGTCTGGAGGGGGTATGAAACTTCTCCCGCTTTCCCGGGTTTAAGGCAAGGGTTTAAAAAAAAGGGAAAAAAGAAAGGGGGGGAAACCGGGGCACTTTTCGCAAAATTTTTAATTTTTCACGGGCTTTTGGGGACGGGGTGAGGGCCGCCGGAGGTTGGGGGGGAAGGGGAAAAGGGGGGGGGGCTTTTTTTAAAAAAAAATGCTGCATTACCGGCGGGAAACCGCCTTCTGGTGGGACCTAAGGGTTGGGTTTTCCGGTGAAAAATTTTGGCCCAAAACTGCCCTTTTTTTGGGGGGGCCTTTTCCCCCCCCGGGGGGTGGGGCCCTTGCGGTGGGGTTTAACCGGGGCTCAAAAAGGGGGGGGTTTGCGGTTTTTAATGGGGGACAGTGAATTTTGGGTCCGGCTGTCGATTTAAACCGTGTGTCCTTTTGGCAGCACATCCACCCGGTACCGTTTTTTTAAGAAGGGTGGAGCAAAAGGGGCGGTGGGGGTGGTCGGGGGGACACGGGAAAAATGGGGGATGGAACCTTTTCTAGCCGCTTTGGATAGGGCTACAGGGGGCTTGTTGTGCGGGTTGGTGGGGGTTTGTAATTCCCCCTCCGGCTTCTGTCCCTTTTTGTTAAGAACCTAAGGTCGGCCCAGAAACCCCGACGGTGGTGGCGGGGTTGGCTAAAGAAGGGGGTTTTGGGGAATGGCAGGCCCTTTTGAGTTCTGCCTTTCCCTGACTTGGTGGTGTCGCCGCTGGGGGGGGTTTGAAAAAGGAGGGGGGGAAAATTTCGGTCATCCCTTTTTCCCCTTTCCCCAGGGGCCAATCAGTGAATGTGGGATAGCCGGAATGTTTTCCCGGGGTTTAAAACCCCCCTTCGACACGCGGTGTCCTTAGTTCGGCGAAAGGGCGCGCCGCTTTAATGGCCAAAGGCGGATATGGTGGCATTTGGCTTTTGCCAGTACACGGAATTTTTGGGAAAATTGTTGGGGTGTTATTGGGAGGGTAAGTTTTTCGTCGACCGTTGCCTGCCAAGGGGCTGTTCACTTTCGTGTGTTATTTTGAGGCTTTTAGTTTTTTTTAGAATGGGTTGTTGGGTGTCGGGGTTGAGTTTTTCATTCTTATTGGAATTTTTTCTGTGGGGGCCCGGGGGGGTCTCCGGTGGGTGGATCCTTGTTATCTTGAATTGGGTGACGGAGCGGTTGTTGCCCCTTTGGCACCGGATAAGACGGAGGGGGGGAGCATGTCTGAATTTTTTGGTTCCCATTGACTTGTAAGGTGGGGCAGGTTCCGCGATAATTTGGAAGACCTCGGCGGGAGGTTTGCCGAGTGTCGGATTCGAAAGATTCCTCTCGAGAATTGCGCATTGTTTGGGGAAAGCTCAATTTCGGTGCGAATTTTGCCCCATGGGGGGGGGGTTTTTTTTTTGTGTCGATTGGCCAGCGCGAACTCAGGCCGTGTCGACCCTATTTTTTGTGCGTTTGAAGGGGAGCACAGGGAAGACCCTGGGGTTTGGGCCCTTTTTTTGGATGCTATAATGGGGGTCCATTTTTGCCGGGGATTGTCGAACCGGAGTGACTCTTCAGGTGCGAGGACAGGGTTTTGGTCCCATTTGCGGGGAAGGTGGTGTGCGGGCCCCGTGGCCAGTGTTGGCGGGATCTTCCGGTCATAGGAATTGGGTTCGGATTGTTTCCTATCGTGGTGGCTGGGGAATGTGGGGCGACATTTTTCGGGATCGGGGTTGCTTCTTCTTGAAAAAATTGGGTGTGGTAATGGAAATTTTAACAATTTGCGGCCCCTACCGCCAAGTAGTCCGTTCTTGCGGTTGTTGGTTTTTTGGGTCCCCTGGAGTTAAATTCATGGGTAGGGGGAGCATGTTGGGGGGCCCCAGATGCAGTCGCTGCTCTCTTTCTCGGTTGCGTGGAACGGTTCCGGACCTTGGTCCGTCGGCGGGGAAGTCGGGGAAGAGTGCCCAGGCACCTATGGGCCCGTGGCCTTTGGGACGCAGGCAGCTGTGGGCGTCTTTGTCAAGGGGACCTGGGCGCTTATGAGGTGCGGGGGGGCAGTGGTTGGATTGGGGTCGGCCCTGGGGGATGTAGTATCGGAGGAGGACACATTGGGGGCTGTTGTTTTGGTTGGGGCATGTTGGGTCATGGGGGTGGTGGGTCTGAGTTCCAGATTTATGTCGGGGCTGGTTTTTGGTTTTAGAATGCGACGGTTGGGGGATTTGAAAAGGGTTTTTGTGGTGTCCCGGTTTTCGGGGTTTTAGGGTGGCCAAGGGGCTGGGTGGCCCCGGGGCCGGTGCTGTTTTCTCAGGGAAAACGTCTCGGCAGTGTTTTGGGTGAAGTCGCCAGCTCCGGTTAGAGGTGGCGCTTTTGTTTGGGTTTTTTGGCTATTTTGGGGGGCTTGGGGGATAGGGGTGTTGGTGTCCCCTGTCGGTTGAAAGGGGGGGGCCTTCAACAAGGGTGGGCTGATTGGGTAATGCGATCATTTTTTGGGCCCTGCGTCGGTCAAAAAACAGATCGACGGGGGGGGGCCGGGTGCCCCTGCGGGCGTTCCGGGAGCGCGTTTGTCCCCCGTTCGGTTTGGGGTTTTTTTGATCTGGGGGGGGTGAGAGGGGCCACTCCTGCGGCATGCGGAGGGACGTTTTTGCCCCGTTTCAATTTACAGCGGTGTTTGGCGGGTTGGTGGCGGTCGGGTTTGACCCTGCTGCTTTTGCTCCGCATTCTTTTCCGGATGGGGCGGTCCGTGGCCCGGGTTGGGCCTTAGTGCGGAAGTGGTTAAAGGATTGGGAGATGGGGGTTGGAAGGTTTCGGTTTATTACGGCCACTTGGCGGCTTGAAGGAAGAGGGGATTGATGGTGGGTTTGGTAGGGGGGTTTTTGCCATTTTCGTCGTGTTATCGTTGTTTTTTTTTTGTTCCAGTTCGTTCTTCCTGGTGTGGATCCTGGGGGATTCTAGTTCACTGGGGTGCCGAGCAAGGAAAGGGCCCGGGGGGGCCATCATTGGGATTTCACGGAGCGTCGCGGGGTACGCTGGTGGGTTCGCGGGTGCGGTGGTTTTGGGGTGGTCCCGGGGTGGTACGCGATTTGCAGCCTGGATGGCCACCGAACATTTTGGGGCTGCATGTAGGGGGGGTGATTTGGGTTTTGATGCTAGGAGTTAGTAGGGCTCAGTAGACTTGTTGCGGTGGGGTCATTCCCCGGGGGTGATTATCGTTTGGTGGACATTGTGTTTCGGGATCATTGAGGGGTGCTCGCTCAGTGGAGGGTGAAAAAGGCGGGGTTAAATTAAACAAATCGGGGCGAAATTTTTTGGCTAGGAATGGGGGGGTGTTTTCAGGCTTTGGGAAATTGGAGTCGGCGGGACAAATTTTTTTGGGGATCGATGGTGTGCATTGACGGCGGTTGGGTTTTGGCCCCCGGGCGTGGGCCTTTGCTTTGGGGGCCGGTGGGGGGCCTCGCAGGGGATGAGGGGTTTAGCCCTGCTCGTGGTGGCGGCGGGGGTTCCTGGGGAAAAAAATTTGGACAAGGAGTACGGTGAGGGAGTAAATTTGGGGTATGATTTCCCCCTGATTTGGAAAATGGTGAAACGACCTGGGAAGGTGGTGGGCTCTTGCAGGTGGAATCCCGTAGAGCAAAATGGGTGAGCCATCTTGATGGGGTTTAGGACCCCAGGCCCCTGGAGTACGGCTGGGGGTAAATGGTGGTTTGGTTTCCTTGGGGATTTGGTCGCCCGGTGTTGGTTGGTTTGGGTTTCCAGGACCTCTGCCCCCTTGGTTGTGGTGTTAATGGAGTTAAGTTTTACGGTTATTATGGAAAATATATTTTTTTAATTTTGTTCATTTATTTTATATGTATTTTTTTAGTGGGTTGGGGGGTGGTGGGGGCATTTTCATTATATATATTTTGGAGTTATTTTTTTTTTTAACAATTTATTTATGTTGTATTTTGTTAAAATAAAACGGCGCTGTGGCCATTTAAATCCAATCAGCTTTAGTGTGTTTTTCAAGGGGTACAGCGGGTAGGGGAGTATGGGTAAGGAATGGGGGGGGGGTTTGGGTTCAGGGGTTTGGGTGTTTGGCTCAGCTCTGCGTGGTCAGAAAATTTGTTTGCAAATACGTTGTGTGAACATAACCTTAGAGGCGTGTGTATCTTAAAGGGGTTGTCCAGTACAGAAAAAAGTAAATAATCAGGAAAACGCTGCCCAAAATTAAAAAATAAAACATTTAAAAAATCCTCACTTCGGTTCCAGCGCTGGCTCTGCCGGGTCTTTCCTTGGTCTGCGGCTGTGATTTGGTGCGCGGTTTTATGTGTTGTTTACATAACCCTTTTGGAGTGGACTCCGCAGGACAAGCACTGGAACGGAGGTGAACAGAAAAAAAGGAGGCTCACCCCTATAATACACCTGATGCATCCTGCCCCATCACTTATATAAACCCCCCTTGGTGCCCTTTGGAATGTCAAAACTTTCCCTTAAAGAAAAAACTTGGGTTTGTATGAAAACGTTAGCGGTAAATGTCCTTGCCCATAGCAACCCCGTCAGAGCCCGAGCTACCAAAACCCGAGGTCCCCGGCGACCAATCGGGCTCAGCTTTTATTTTATAGTTCTCTGGAAAAGTGAAAACGAGCTTGATTGGTGGTATGGGCCGGATTGGTCGTATGGCCCGGATTGGTGCTATTTATCGGAAAAGGTGGTATGGCTGGGGTTGGTTTCGCTATGGTGGATTGGTCGCTATGGCTCGGAATTGGTGGCTATGGCTCGGATTGGTGGCTATGGCTGGATTTGGGGTGCTGGCTCGATTTGGGCCTATGAACTCGGGGTTGGGCCTATGGGGTTGATGGTCCCCTATGGGGGTCTGATGGTCCCACTATGGGTCTGACTGGTTTCCTATGGGGGTTGAATTGGTCCACTTGGGGTCTGACTTGTTTGGGTTTTGATCGGTCCCTTTTGGGGTCTGATTGGTGAAGGGCAATAAAAGGTGCCCTATACTGGAAGTTTTCATACTAAGGCCCTTAGGGTCATTTAAACAACACCTAATGATGTAGTCAAGGGCATCCTGAGCAAGGCCCTTTTTTTCATGTACACTGGGATTGTTTTCAAGATGTCTTTTTAGATCAAAAGATAGATTATTTCATGGCTCAATAAAAACTGAAAAAAAAAAACACAAAATATCATTCAGAAAAAAATGTTGTGTGGAAAGGACGTAAAACTGATGCCAAAGAGCTAATATTTGCATCAGTTTTCATCAGTTCCATTATGATGAGGTTTTTTTTTTACACTATTCGTCATGTTCAGTTCTTACTTTTCTTTGATCATGGGATCAAAGGGTATGACTGAAAAGTGATGCAAAGTGTCACTCATTTTATCTTCTTTAGCTGGAAACAAAAAAATTTTTACACAAAAAGCACCTGCTCAAAGGGAAAATGTCACACTGTGACGCGATTGTTTAGAGAGGGGGAGCGAGCAGTTTTATTTACTGTGTTTTGTAGGAAAGATTAGTAGAATTTGTAATTTATTTATTTAACTTTCTGATTATTCTGGGTTAAAGGGGTCCCGTGTTTTCCCGCTTTTTCTGTTGACATGTTAAAAGGGGAAAGGGTGTCAATCATGATTCCCACCCAGGACTCCTTAACCCCGAACAAGCAGTAAATTAAATAAATAAATTCAAATTTATGAATTTTCTACAAAACTAATTAAAAAATAAATCGCTCTCCCCTTTCTCTATAACCTCCCCGAGCATGGTCATGAGACGGTTTTTTAGGGTCTGATGCGCAAAGTTTATTTCCCCCTGTCATTTTTTAAAAGGATCCGGAAAACTCTGAGGCACAATTACTTTTAATGGGTATATGAGGCAGACGATGGCCCCTGAAAATCAATGTAGCATTGTATCTGAAAAACACCAGAAAACCCTGAGTGATGGAAATCACCAAAACTAATGGGGCCCCAAACTAAGGCTTGTCTCCTGCACAGAAAAAGAACAGTTTTTTCAGCTTTAAAA